>JALGXP010000320.1:0-38297 GCA_023333625.1 Bothriochloa decipiens | reverse complement strand
TCAAGAATTGTCGGCCAATAATACCCATTCCTCCTAATCATCCATTTCATTTTAAATGCCGATTGATGTGCCCCACACACTCCTTCATGAATCTCACCTATTAGACTTTTTGATTCCTCTTTACCAAGGCATTTGAGTAAAACCCCATCTAAAGTGCGATAATATAATTCAGTATCAAGGAGCACATACTTAGTAGCCTGAAACCTTATACGTCTCGCCACCTTCTTAGACGGATCTTTTAAATAATCGGCAATATCCCTCCTCCAGTCATCGGCATCAATTACCGATGTCAGCACTTCTCGGATCAGTTGATATCCCGAAGCATGCTGTGCTAACCTATTAGCTTCTTCATTGTGCAATCTGGGAATGTGTTCAAGGCGAAAATCCTTAAACTCCTTTAATATTTGCAAGCACTTTTCGTGATAAGTAATCAAAATTTTACTTCGGCATTCATATGTTCTGATCAATTGATTAATGATTAGCATAGAATCCCCAAAGACTTCAACTGTATCGGCACGTATTTCTCTGAGCAACTCTAACCCTTTTAGTAAAGCTTGATATTCAGCCTGATTGTTTGTTGAAGTGCTAGCAATCGGCAATGAAAATTCATATTTCTTTCCTCGAGGCGAGACTAACACAATACCGATTCCTGCTCCTTCGCCACAAGTAGATCCATCAAAGAAAAGTGTCCATGGAGCAATCTCAGCATAATCTACCATACTGCAATGTTGAGTAACAAAATCGGCCATTACCTATCCTTTAACCGCTTTAGCCGATTCATGATGCAAATCAAATTATGATAATGCTAAGATCCACTTGCCGATCCTTCCTTTCAAAATCGGCATCGATAACATATGCTTAACCACATCGTCTTTGCATATAACAGTGCATTCAGCCAATAACAAATAATGCCTTAACTTCGTGCAAGAGAACTATAAACACAAACATAATTTCTCAATGGCCGAATACCTGGTCTCAGCGTCTATCAGCCTTCTGCTCAAATAATATATCACACGTTCTTCCCCTTCAAACTCTTGAATTAATGCTGATCCGATAACATTGTCATCGGCAGACAAGTACAACTTGAAAGGTTTCCCGTGTTGAGGCGGAACCAATACTGGAGGGTTTATCAAATATTTTTTAATTTCTTCTAAGGCTAATTGCTGCTCTGTTCCCCATACAAATTCCTGATCGGCTTTTAATTTTAATAACGGACTGAAGGCTTTGATTTCCCCCGACAGATTAGATATGAATCTCCGAATAAAATTAATCTTGCCGATCAAAGATTGCAACTCAGTCTTATCGGCAGGAGCAACGACCTTATTAATTGCATCAATAGATTTCCTGCTGATTTTAACACCTCTTTGATGTATCATGAAACCTAAGAATTGACCCGCCGATACACCAAATGCACATTTAGTAGGATTCATCTTTAAACCATGCTTTCTGGTGCACTCCAAGATTTTTCACAGATCAGCAAGATGACTCTCAAAACCTTCAGATTTGACTACCACATCATCTATGTAGATCTCAACCAATGTGCCGATGTATTTATGGAAGATAAAATTCATAGCCCTCTGATAGGTAGCACCGGCATTTTTCAAGCCGAAGGTCATGACAATCCATTCGAATAAACCCACATGACCTGGACACCTAAAAGCAGTCTTGGAAATATCCTCTTCAGCCATGAAAATTTGGTTATAACCGGCATTACCATCCATGAAGCTGATGATCTGATGTCCAGCTGCAGCATCAATCAATAAATCGGCAACAGGCATTGGATAGCCATCCATCGGTGTAGCCTTATTAAGATTCCTGAAATCAATACACACATGAAGTTTTTTATTTTTCTTATAAACAGGAACCACATTAGAAATCCATTCGGCATATCAACATTGCCGAATAAAGCCAGCTTCAATTAACCTTGTGATTTCGGCCTTAATATCAGGTAACACTTTAGGATTACATCGGCGTGCGGGCTGCTGATGAGGCCGAAACCCTGGCTTAATAGGCAACCGATGCTCAACTATTGATCGATCCAGCCCAGGCATCTCTGCATAATCCCAAGCAAAATAGTCTTTATATTCCCTCAAAATATTAATCATTTGCTGTTTACATTGAGAATTTAACTTAGCACTAATAAAAGTTGGCCTCGGCCTATCACCGTTACCAATATCTATTTCCACTAAATCATCAGCCGATGTGAACCCATGACCAAGTTTTCCACCATCGGCAAACTGATCCATTAAAATTCATCTTTAGAACCGACTGCTTGGATCGGGTGAGTTCATAATCGGCAACCCTGAGAAATTCCGTATCCCATGCTTCTCCTGATATGCACTTTGTCCGTTCATAGGTCTCAGAATCAGCCGATGCGATTATATAAGAAGAATCACCAGGGATAACCTCAACTTTGTCTCCAACCCATTGTATAAGGCACTGATGCATCGTAGAAGGAACACAGCAGTTGGCATGGATCCAATCCCTTCCTAGGAGTAAATTATAGTTACCTTTGCCGTTAACAATGAAGAAGGTGGTTGGCAAAGTCTTGCTGCCGATAGTCAATTCAACACATAATGCCCCTTTAGCCGGAGACACATTACCTTCAAAATCTTTAAGCATCATATCCGTCTTGGTTAAATCTTGGTCTCCTTTTCCAAGTCTTCGGAACATAACGTACGGCATAATATTAATTGCCGCTCCCCCATCTATGAGTATTTTTGATACTGGCTGTCCATCAACCCTGCCTTTAACAAACAAAGCTTTGAGGTGTTGCCTTTCATCATCGGCAGGCTTTTCAAACACAGCCATCATTGGATCCAGAGTTAGTTGAGCTGCTTCATCAGCAAACACTGCTTGTTTCTTGTCATCTGGCGCCAAGAACTCCATCGGCAACATGAAGACCATGTTAACATCTGCCGATGGACCTCCACCCTTGCGTTTTGGTTGCCATATTTGAGTTGTTACCTTTGGGATGTTTTCTTTCGGGCATTGTAAATCCTCTTAACGCATACGCTGTTCCCTTCTTTTTTGAGTTTTCGTCAATCCTTCAGGGCACCATTGGGGAAGCTTTGTTTTCCAAACAGGCTGATAATGCTTTGTGTTCTGCTCATGGAGGCCTATGTTTGGATCCCTGCAGAATATCCCTTCATCAGGAACCCTTTCGTTAGCCATCTCTTCAAGCTTTGCATGACCCTTTGGAAAACAATCAATACACCCGCCAAGCCTGTCATGCACACTAATTCTGCCCCCCCAGCCGATCAAATGCTGATACCTTTTCTTTGATCAGCTTATTGATGCGTACCCCTCGATTACTAGAGTGATGTTGTCTCTCTACCCGATCATTTAAATAGTAACCATTACATTCAGGGCAGGTATCGGCAGTGGGTAATTTAATGCCTTCTTCCCAACAATGAATGAAAAACGGGCAATTCCAGTGATCTTCATGTCGACGTAACTCTTCCTGTTGCTGCCGATACCGATCCTCACATTGTTACCGATACCGATCCTCACATTGTTGCCGATACCGAACACCATATGGAGCAGGCCTCAGAGGTCTTCTGGAGTTACTACCTTCATTAACAATTCTTTTCCCTTTGGCGCCATCGGCAGGTTCCTTTCCCTTTACGTCCTCAACAGTTATTTGATTCTTAGGGTCTACCGATGCATTTCTTCTAGCAGCCTCCGATGTTAACACTTTGGTTTTGCCTTTAGCCTCCACTATATTTGCAGGGAACAGATGTTGATCAATTTTCATCGGCTTCTGAGCTTTTGATTTATCAAATTTGATTTTTCCGGATTCGATAGCCGACTGCAACTGTTGCCTAAACACCTTGCAATCATTGGTACTGTGCGAGGTAGCATTGTGCCATTTGCAGTACCTAATCTTTTTCAATTCTTCTGCCGATGGAATCACATGATGAGGAGACAGCTTAATTTGACCCTCTTGGAGCAAAAGATCAAATATCCTATCGGCTTTGGTGATATCAAATAGAAACTTTTCTGGCTCTTTTTGACCGAAAGGACATGATATCGGCTTCTTATTCTTTACCCACTCAGCCAAACCGATAATTGGTTCGTCATCAGAGTCTGAATCTTCTGCTTCTTCTACAAAGGACACCTTTTTATTCCAATTCTTTCTGGGTTCAAAAACCCTAGTGTCCTGATCAGAAATCCTTTGCACAATATGACTCAAACTTTCAAACTCTTGTGACCCATATTTTTCTCTGATGTGCGGCAGTAACCCTTGAAGGGCTAAATCAGCTAACTGCCGATCATCAAGTACTAAGTTGTAGCATTTATTCTTTACATCTCTTAGCCTGTGTACGAAACTTTCTACTGACTCATCACTGCGTTGCCTCAATTTTGTCAAATCAGTCAGCTTCTTTTCATGTACCCCAGCAAAGAAGTACTTGTGAAATTGCTTCTCTAGATCGGCCCATGTAATAACAGAATTAGATGGTAACGAAATAAACCACGCAAAAGCCGATCCAGACAATGATGAGGAAAATAACCGAACCCTCAATTCATCCCTGTTAGCTGCTTCCCCGCACTGGATGATGAATTGGTTGATGTGCTCCATTGTTGACGTATCATCTTGCCCAGAAAACTTAGTGAAATCTGGCACCTTGTACCGATTCGGGAAAGGAATCGAGTCATAAGATGAAGGGTATGGAGTCCGATAAGAGTAAGTATTGACCTTGGGCTGAATCCCAAATTGCTCTTTCATCACTTCTGCAATCCTATCGGTCAAGAGTGCAGCCTGATCTTGCCGATGCCCTGGCTGGATCTCTACCGGAGGTGTTGGCTGATATGCTTCTACATACCCCTGTGGCACTTGGCTTGGGTAAATCGGCATATTCACGGCACCAACCTGCGGAGTAAAGTTCATCGTCTGTTTTGCCGATGCTTGCTCCTGGAAAGTTGTCTGTGGACTATACCGTTGAGTCCCTATTGCTTGGTGGCTTAGTTGAATAGCAGGTTGCTGAGTTGGCGCTTGCCCCGACCAATTGAGACTGTAACTCATCGGCACCTGGCTTGCCGATGGCTGACAGCTTGTAGACAATTGATGCTCTTGTATAGACGGATGATATCCAGCATAATTGCCCTGAATTGCAGGTAACCCAGACTGAGATATGAATGGTACTACGGGCTGCTCTGCAGTGGAAGCTCTCTGTTGAACTGGTGGAGGATTAGTCAATGGATTCGCATAAAATATCTGTTGTGGAGGTGCGTAGAATCCCATTGACAATGGCTGTATAGCAGGAGGTACAGTAGAATAATGCGGCGCTTGAGCCACCGGCCGAATTGGAGTAACCGATGTCATTGGACCCTTCCCTGCTACATCATGCACTTGAGGCAGTCCAGATTTGGCAGTAGATGGACCTGGAGGCATACCGTATCCCCAACAATTGGCAGCAATTTGACTATGTTGACCTGAAGGACCTGACATTGCCGATGCCGATAGATCTGTGCTCAACTGAGTACTAGGCCTCTCCTGAGACGTTAGATCTGATCCTATCGACGTGGCGCCAGTGATGGATGGTCCTGATATAGCTGAAAGAGTAGGCGCTTCCATACTCTCAACGGCTGGAATTACCGATGGAGTACTGGTAGATGCCGATCCTGGCTGATGATATGCCGGCCCGACATACCCTGGTGCTTGTCCGTCCCTTAACGTTTGTACAACAGCATTGTAGACAGTATTGGACAGCACGGTGGAGTGGTTGATCAACGCTTGATTTAATACAGAATTAACCATCTCCTGTAATTTACCAGGGTTGGAGTCAAAGGTTATCTGCCAAGGCAGTGGCAGATCTTGCTTCTGGATAACTTCTCCTCCCCTAATCACGCTGAAAGACTTCAAGCAGAGCTGCCTGTAATCCTCCATAGCTTTTTCCATGGCTTGCCTCTGATCCTCCTTGAGATCTGATTCTGATATCTCGATGATGTTTTCTGGAGTGATCAGTAGGATTCTTCATGATAAATCTATTGATTAGGTCCCACCAGGCGTGCCAAAAGATGTGTTGATGCAAAAAGGCGTTAGATCTGCAAACACACCGGGCTAATACCCTAGTTCGATATCAAGGCGTGCCAGTCGATTTGACCTGTTAATCGACAAGGATGATAGATTTGAATAAAACCCGAACGAGACGACAGCGATACGCCCGGACTTCAAAGCTCAGACGATACTCGATAACTGTTGAACAGATCAGACAAGACGACAGCGATACGCCCAGACGTCAAAGCCTGAATCTTGCTCGATAAAAGCAAAACCTGCAAGGTCGCCGGAGATCAAGTTGATGCAGCCCGCCGATTCTTGAAAGAACTCGTTGAAAAGGAAAAGAAACTGGTGACGAAGTCGTCGAAAAGTAGATTGCTTGAAAAGTAGATAAAAGTAATAGGTTTGTTGTATTTTATTGTCTATCTTTACATTGTCTCTCGGTACATATTTATACCCTGGTACTATGAGTCCTAAACAGACACGACAAAGTATTACCTAAACAAGTCTTATCTCTAAGGAATAAAAAATAACGACTCGTACCAAGGTCGGACTCAAAAATAAACTAATAAAAATAATGGCATAAATATTGCCAGTTTTCTTATCCATTGCTTACGATGAAACCTCTATCGGCACGTTCCTCATCTACAGATTCCATCGGCATAACCCATCGATAATGACTCAGATCTGCTCTCCACGTCCTTCAGCACTGCTTTCCATCGGCAACCATGTCTCTCTCTCTCCATCGGCAACAGCCCTCTGCTTCATCGGCAATGCACGAGATCAACGTGTCCTTTATCGGCAATCATCCATCGGCAGAAGCAATGCTGGAGAATAACCACTCCCTTGCCGATCGGCACAGTTTCCGGCCTATATTGATACGTGTCAAAAAACGGTGTCAACACATACACTTAGAACCTGTACAATGAATGATGTAGAAGAGAGTAGATGAGACATAAGGGTTATGATGCCGCCAGGTCAGAGTCATGTACTCCAGTGCTCCATTACAAGAAAAAGTTGAATATGGGATCACGTACAATCACACATCTTTGATTTTTAAGGATAATCCAGAATTGTCATCAATTCACTATTTTGCTCAAGGATTCGTAGATAATGTTTCTTTATTAGGTGGTGTGTGTATGGAAGCATTTTTGTTTAGTTCAGCAGTCATCTGGTTCCAATACATAGATATGAATATTTCTTCTATACCAAGTCAACAAAAATCCTGCTACCGCCTCTCTAGTTGCTGGATCTGTGTTGAATTTGGATCATATGCGCATTTGGCATGTAATAAGATTATCTGCAGATTGATTTTCACTTGCGTGCAATTCTGTTTCTTCTCCGAAATATATACATGATCCTTCCAAGTAAAAATGGTAAATGCATGGTGGCTAGCTGCAATATTTGTCTTTCTCCTAATACAGTCAAAATTATTTTTTCCTTATAGGTTGTCTATCATAATCCTTGCACAGTCCAAATGTTTAGATTAATCACTTTGCTTTAGGACTAACATAATAATTTCATTTTACATGATAATAATTTAGAGGGGTGCATTAAAGCAAATATTACCCATTGAAAACTTTATTCAAATAATTAATTCAAACATAGTTTCAGATGATTTTCATGGAACCTCGAAATAGTTTATGAAAACAGCAGAAACGCTGACCTATCCTTGTTTTGATTAGGTCTTGAGCAGCTGGGGCAAGGTCTCGATGCCGAAGATATTGCCCAAGAGAAGGGTGTTTATTTGGATTGGAAAAGCTTAGCCTTGCTGTGGATCACAATCATGAAGTGTTTGCCACCTTAATGTCGTGCTTGCTGAATAGCTCTCCCAACCTCAAGGATCTCAAAATCATTGTAAGCCACAAACAATTGATGCTTAACTATTTTCGTTCAACAATACTGTTCTGCCACTAAAATGTTTCTCTTGTGTGTTGCCAGGGCTCCCGTTATTTAAGAATAACTCATGTGCCCTTACCTGCGGAGTACTGGAAGAAGCAGATCAATGCAGATGGTGTGCTGAATCACTTGTCTAGTGTGACATTCTTCATCGATTCGATCTTTGAAGGACACCCTTGCGGGGGTTTCTTTCAGCTCCTGGTGATGAACGCGAGGGTCCTCAAAAAGATAAGCATCATGTACTATCGCTGTGAGTTCAAGCCTGAGGATGTAGCCAAACTGGAAGCAATCCAGAGGGAAATCCAGCTCTGGCCGAGGGCTTCTCCAGATTTGCAGCTGGAGCTGTGTCCCCATTAATCACTATCCAAGTTTCACCCTGGACTCTATGGAAGTATGGTTTACACTTAGCTACTAGTGAAGTCTATTTATTTCCCTGTTATGGATCAGATTTCTTAGGTTATCATGGCTCAAGGCCATATTATCTTACTACTGGAACCAAACTATCTCACTTTCTTCGTATCATAAGTCGTAGTAACCTTTATCAACCATACACTGGCTTCCTGTTAGCTGTCTGCTTCAATATTTGGCCAAGATGGAGCATGAATTAGACTATTTCCTACCATCAGATCTTTCGTGCCTGATTGACTGCAGTTTGCACATTATGATCTGACTAACCATGCCGTGGCCGGTCAGCACGATCCAACCAGCATACGTATAACGTATCTATTGCATTTAGAGATGTAAGTTTTGTCTTTTTCTGAGTAATTTGGTGGACTAGAACCGATTGCATTGAAAAACTAATCTAGATTCTAACTTGTAAGAGAACTAGAAATGAAATGCAATAATAACATAAAAATCTATTGCATATCAATTTGCATCCTTTGCAACATTGACATCTACTGATAGTTTATACGTGACGCCAAGGGTACTGTGTGCATCTTCTTCTTGCTGATCTAGATACATATCATTTTTTATACATAACTTTGCAAAGATTTCAATTACGCCTATTTTCGTGGTTCTCCTACCTGCTCATTTCTTGTTCCTCACTCCAGACATGGTGCGCTCATCCTCCTTTTGTTTTTGCCCTCCGGTTCTCATGTGCCCGTACACCCTAATTCCCAAGTCTGTTCCTATCAATTGAATTGGAGAGACAAAGCAAAGATGGTTATCCATTTGACAGATCTAATGATATTACTAATACATCCCATTAGAAGTAATCATTGAGCTCAAAACATCTATAATGTTTTTCTGCTGTCGTCTTAACCCTTAACTATTTCTAACTACACCAAACATCTGTAAATGGAGTTGTGTCAATAGTGACCACTAACTTCAACGTGATGAAGATGCAAATAATGACTGCCCTTCCAGGTGCGCGCGCACCATCGTTCATGCACATGATAATTTTCTTCATCCTCTAAAATGATAATCCACTTGCGCCCTTTATGGGTTATGGTGTATCTATCTATAAAGTTTGGTTCTCATTTGTTCATATCTTCATTTATTCCATTTCTTCTATCTGAATGTACGGAAGCTGGTTCCTCATAGATATAAATTTCCATAGTCAAATACTTTCAAGATAACAGGTATTATCTGGTGGCGTATATAAGGCTAAACACCTACTATGTAAGCTATACCAAAAAAAATATACGCCTACAAAAGCTGAGGCACGGCAAATCATCTGTGTGTTGATATCCACCCGATATCATACCCGACGGCTGTAGATACCAAGTGCAAAATGTTAGCCACGGGTATAGTTACTGGCAGGTTAGTGTCATAACAAGTGGATTGCTTTGGTCGAAAACACAGCAAAGCTGCATTCATACCACAAGAAATAAACCACAAAGCTATTACACTCGCATGCAAACGTATGATGAAGATACATTATATTCACTGCTACAAATAAACTTCACCGTTACCCTATGAACCACACCTAAACCATGGCAATAAATGAACCCTGACGTATCCATATAATGATTGTTCATATATTTTACAGAAGAGCAAAAGATGATCAGCTGTACGCTTTTAGTGATCCAAATCCACGTGGCTCATTTGGCATATCTCATTTCCTTCTATCCATCAACTGGCTCCGCCCTGTATTCATCAGAAGGCTGAACTCAGAGCACTACGAGCAGCCTCACGTTTCATCTCTGCAGCTTTTCCACTTCCACGGAAATACATGTATACTTGCTGCAAGTTGGGAGAGAACTTAATGATCAGGTGTGAAGAACATAAAAGGTTTACAAATTACAATAAGATCCCTGGGCTAGGATTCATTGACCAAAGAATAGACTCAACCAACCTGAATGACACCAATGCTCAGAAGCGATTCAAGGCAGAACAAGCCGAACCCAACAAAGTAAAATATCTGTCAAACATAAAAAAATGTAAATTACTTAGGAACTAAATAAGCTATGCCAACCAATATATGGCTGCTGTATCCAGCGACGATTAGTAAAGAGTGCAGTTTTAGGAATTTAAGAAGCCAGAAAGGCAATCGACAATTGAGTGCCTATAGGTGTCTGAGGACATGATACAAGATATCTGCTACGAAAATGTCATGGTGAATATTACAAAAATATATATTTCCTTGGTAATAAGTAAATCCTATGCCCATGATTCGTGAAACAGAGTAAAGCGAAGTCATACAGGTAGTGAGCCATGACAGTAAAACTTAACATTTCAGAACAGACATAGACTTACCCCCACAATAGCATTCTTGCTTATGACATCAATTGCAGGTAAAATCCCACTGTTAAAACAGCAATGAAATAGTTAGCACTTGGATGCATAAAAAACAAAGAGCGCTTTGGTTGAAAACGTTCAAAAACAGGGTTTTGTCATGATAAGTTTAGACAACAACAATACGTGTTGTGCTTCTTATAACACAGGTGGATCAGCACTCAGTAAAGTTATGATGCATGGTCGGCGAAAAAATAATAGATATCTCAACTTTAGCAAGCCCCCTCCTTCTATTCTAAATTACAAGACGTTTTGGCCTTTTTTAGATACATAGTTTTTGCTATGCACTTAGATATACACTATGTTGAGATATGTAGTAAAAGCAAGGTATCTAGAGAAGGCAAAACGTCTCATAATTTGGTGCGGACGAAGTACCTGGTTTAAAGTTCTATTCCTAGTTCCAGGACCACAGAGTGTGTATGTTGCTCATGCTAAAGATTTGGGCCTTTGGGGTAAAAATTGTATATCCACAATGATTCCTTGTGGAAATTATTGTTGGCTACAATTTAGGACAAGCACCGAGTGGGTAAATATACTGATCCTGAAATAGCAATTACTTTTTCTGGAATAAGATTGTACGGAAATGCAAATTGTGACTAGAGACATCTATAGCTCCTCAAAGCTAACCTTCAAAGAGAATTTATAAAGAGTTATTAGTTATTGCATCTCGACTCTAAAGTAAAATTCAGTCTAATACTTACGCCAAAGATTTTCCTTTGAAAGGGAATGGAGGAGCCACAGCTGCCCACACACAGAAGATTATATGAATCTGGCAATGAACAAAGATTGGCAGTGAGGCATGCACTAATTTTATGAATATAATGCTAAGACATAATGTGTGAAACCTTTAGCTAAATTTACTCAACATATTACATTCTTACCATGTAAAATAGAAAAAACCACCCAAACTTCAAAGCGCTCTCAGTTCTGAAGCAGATATTCACACGAAACAAGACATGATTATAACATTGAAATGGTGAAAAAAAATGTATTGTATTAAGGGATAGATGCATATAAACAACCTCATTGCATTATAAAGAGGTCGATACCATAACACATAAGCCCCAGGTGCACCAGATATGAAGTAGATAATGGCAAGCAGCCAGATGATAACACCTTTTGAAGTAGATAGGTCATATTAGTTTGAACTTGAAGTGTCAGTAAGGTAACATGTGCTGATGGAAGAAGATAAATGAGATGACAATAAGGCACACTTTAGTTGTACCTTCCCCTTTAATCCATGCTGTTGTCGTTGCTATGATATTCCAAAAGAGACACGCTACCAATCCTGCATGAAGAAAAAGCATCAGGTAAGAGAACCTCAGTTGAGAAATGCTATGCCAAATGAACATACTAGTCACTATCTATCAGAATTATTTTCTGCGAGTCCACAGATCAAATGAACATAATAAATCCTTTATGTGATAAGCAAGGAAATGAAAGCATATTGCCAATTTGCCATCACTCCCTACTAATAGTAACACTATTAACGCATAATATAAAAGAAAGATCAATACAATATACTTAAGTCAGAGAGAGGACACTAGTACAGTAGTACTAACCAACAACACATTTTGGACACTTAAAAGCTTACCCAAGAATGACGAGAATGCAAGGTACTGCATCCTTTGTAGATGGATAGGTATCTCATTGGAAATGTCGTGGTGGATGAGGGGGAAAAAGGGAGGCCAATTTTTCTCTTCTATCACAATACCAGCTGAAAAATAAAAGATGATAAAGGTTAGTGGAAAAACTGAATATATTTCGACCAAGATTTCTTCAGGGTGTTTAGGGTCTAGGTCATCCAATTCTCTAGGAAAGCAAATAACAAATTTTCTTTTGAAAAATGGAAGACATACATCATGATATCTGCAAACATCATCTAGTAGAAGTAATCTTCTCAGCAAATAGCATCAATAACAAAGCATAGAAATAAAACTGAATGTGTAACCCGTGTTGGGTGACAGAATCAGTTTCTCAGTACATTTTCCTCAACAAACCCATTGGCTTTACCAATATCTTTCTTATGAGTTCAATTTTTTTTACTGAATGTACAAAATTGTAATAAACAGGTAGTATTTAAAAGAATGAACAAAGATGAATGTACCTCGGGATGCCGCTTCTTCCTTCCTTTTCAATTCCTACACCAATGAAGACAAATAAAAAGGAATCGTATCAACATTTTAGTTACAGAATTGTGCCCAAAGTAAATAAACAGATGGAACATGGAATCAAAGTTTCAAACACATAAGAAGCAGTAAAAAAGCATTTCCTTCATCGACTCAAAATGCTCAATATCTCAGAAGAAGCATCAAAATATCCAATAAAAAGATCAACAGACAATACATATAAAGCAACATGGCTCTCTCAATGCAATTGTATGCAGAAGGAATGATTTTTTTAATCAATATAAGTAATATGCAAAGCAACATAAACCTCTCCGTTGAGATATTTGAGTACTAGGAATGCTTTGGCAACGTATTAAGTACGAGAGACTAATTGCACATCATAGAGTAGTTTGTGAAACATGAACCTGCATCTTATTTGTCAGAATGAACCTGCATCTTATTTGTCAGAACTGGCAAAAGGAGCACAAAGACTAAAAGCTCTGCAATGATAAGGGCATAAGGCATCATACCCGTTCTCTTTTGTTTAGCTCAGCCTCCATAGCCTGGAGTTCTTTCTCCTTTTTCTTCAGGTCCTAAATATCAACATCAACAGATGTAAGATATAGGGAGCCATCCACATATAGACAAATTAGATAAACAATCAAAACCAACTGGGCAAGTTGCCATACCTACAGTACAACAAATGACATGCATCAGCTAACTCATCGTAAAGGGTGCATGTATTACAGAAGGAAGTTCGATTAAATCTTTCTTTTTTACTCAATGGGAAAAGAGTTCTCAGAACTGTAATTTGGTTCAGCTGTGCAGTGATCCAGATAGAAAGATATTACAAGTACCTTTGACGAGTCAATAGGAATGTCCACATTGTAGAAATCGGCCGGTTCATGTGACAGAGGTGAGAGACGAGAATTGGTGGCAGGTGGAACACTTCCTCCCTGCAAGATAGGGAATATTTGGGGGATATAAGCAGTCACGCACAAAATAGAGACTCAACTCAGTGATCATATTATTTTATATATACTATTTTATATTTTCTACCAGCTTTAACGAGACTGTTACTCTGCACAAAAGAGAGCAATCAACACATAACACCATGATAAAACGAAAAACATGTGAAATAAACCAACTTAAACAAAGACATGGACCGATTAAATTCAGGCGGGCTGAATACTTGCTGCATGACTATACTAGTAAGTTTGACAGTTTGCGTTGTGTTAACCAAATATCAGTAAACATATAAGCATGCATGATCAAAACCTAGCTAGCCATATAAGCTGGCACCGGACCAGGAAAGTTAGGAGAAGCCCTGCAACACAGCAAAAGGCCACCACGTCCAATTACCAAGCTAATGGCACTGAATCCAAGCCCCAACAACTAAACCAGCTCAATGCAGAACCGCGCATCTCACATCCAACCTAGTTCCCTCACATAGGCACGCACAGATCTAGAGTTAAGCAGCAGCACCGACGAGTGTTCTAACATAACCTTCACAGCGCACGTGATTACCAAACTCCAAGCGCACAAATTCGCATCTCGCAGTCTGGTGCCCTCACGACGCTCAGATCCGGAGCATGAGCAACAACTAAGCGACGAATCCCAAATGCGAACGCAAGCGGGAGGTGATCGGATCGGAGAAGCACGCCAACTCCCCTCGAGATCTAGGCGAGTCGAAAGGCCGCCGAAGCAAAGCAACAGGGTAGTGCGGGTGACGGGAGGAGGAGCACTCACCGCGAAGGGGTTGACGTTGTCGTCGTCGTAGCCGTTGCGCCCGTGCTTCCCCGCCATCGCCGCCGCCGCCTCCTCCTCCGGGCCTAAGGCGTCGGGTACTCGGGTGGTGGCGGCCAACCGCTGCTACCTGTTAGTGCCGTGCTGCTCCCTGCGGTGGTGGCTTCGAGTATGCGGAAGAAAGGGAAGCGACGGGGGCGCTGTGCGGTTCGTAGTCAATGACAGGTCGGGTCAGGTAAGTCTGGCCGGTGGACCCGGGGATCCAAGAGACCAGACTGGCCGTATGGTGCGGGGAGCTTGTTGCTTGTTTGGCGTGGCGTCCCTTTTCCGTCGCAAGGAAATGTGTTTGTGCTTGGAGGCTCTTGTGGTAGAATTCAAACGGATTATGAATCATTCAGATTTTTTTTAATTCATTTATTTTACTATAAATTTAAATATATTATTATAATTATATGTATAACAATATGGATAATCAGAAAGTTTATAATTAGACGTATAACAATATAGATAATCAAAAAGTTAACGTAATTTATAATTTAGAACAGAGAAAGTACATATCATCGTCAAAAGAAGAAGAGACGAGTTGTGGAGGTAAATTTGGTAGTTGAAAAACAATTTGTATGAGAGCTCTCGCATTGAACTCTATCAAATATACTAAAAACTAAAGGAGCTCAAGCTATATATTTGTTAAATGTCCTCGTAACAAATAGTAGGATATCATCAAGTTTGTCTCTATCAGCATATTGCCCGTAGCTTAGTTAGTTAGTTTGCTTTTATGTTAGATGGCAATGTATTAAGTGCAAACCAATCTCTTCATGCAAACCAACTGTGGTAAGAAGTGGGAGGAGGTATTTGTAAAAATGTACTTTTGTATTTAACCGTCCGCTCCTAATCACACTTTTGTAAATCTCTTCTCCCACCTCTCTCCACACAGTTGGGTTGCACGGTGTGGTAGAACCTTCTAAATCATATGGCCCACACGTATGATTATTGTCTAAACAGACTCCAAATAACCATGACTGTGTTCCATACAACTTAAAAAGTCTGTCGGGTAAATCCCGAATCATCCACGATTCTTCGAGCAGGATCAATCATTGTAGAGAGACATTGTAGTATTACAACAGTTTAATATAAACAAAATACCACGGAGTAAAACAGCGGAAGACTTACAATAACATAAGTTTATAAAACTCTAAATTTCAAATATTTACATCAATAAGTTTGGATTATACACACCATAATAGTAGTGGAGTAGCAGTAGATTACAATATTAACAAAAGCTCTGCCCAAGAGCTAAACTTCTTTACTCTTTGTCGCTTTCCTCAACGACTGTCATGCAGCAGGATGCAAAGCACTCCTGCCCATGAGGCTCACCTGCAACAAGGGTTCAACAAACCCTGAGTACAAAGTACTCAACAAGACTGACCCGACGAAAGAGAAGGGTAGAGAAAACAGAAATGCAGGCTAGAGGGACTAGGTAAGGTCTGTAGGAGATAAGAAATTTTGCGTAAAAGCTTTATAGAAAGAGAAGTTTGCTTGGGCTAACTCCCATTATCACTCAACTTCATTATTGAATCTTAACTTTTGTTCAAGTTGTTACTACGATGATGAACAACGATCGAGTCTTCTTCTCCGAGAAGCAACGGCGATTCGAATCCATTTTTATACCCAGCTGGGACCTAGGCGACTGGGCATACCGGAGACTTTAACTCCGAAGCACCCCAGGAACACCGATATACCGGGATACCAACCTCAGCCATATATCACCACATGATACACGTGAGCTCTGCGGCCCAGTGTACCGAGATACATGGGAACTTAAACCCCACAGTAAAACACACTATGACAGCAGATGGGATTCTCTGACCCCACGCTAGGTCACTCCATGGCATACACGGCTCCAACCATCCGTATACCACTTCATGCATGTGGATTTCTAAGTTCTCGATATCATCCAGTTCACCAACGGACGGGACCTAGGGCATCAACAGACGAGAACACTACAGAGGGACTCCATTCCCAGTGCAAGTTCGCCGTCCGGACTCGATTTATTACTAATATCAAGATTCCAACAAGAAACCAATTTCATCTTTTCATTCTTTTGCCTTTGAATAATTAAATAAATAAGCAGGGCTAAGCATAACTACTTATCTTTTCAGTAGGTAACAAGGAATAAGGAATAAGACAGGTAATGCAATTGGTGGGTTTTCACTCAACTCCTATTACTAAATGCAACATATCAGAGCTGAAGCGGTAAAACTTTTTATAAATAGAATAGGGTTTAAATGTATCCGGGGCTTGCCTTGATGTTCGGGTAGAAGTTTTCAAACTCTGGATCAACTCCCGATTCTTGAATCTGCTCGTCCTTTGGATCTGAGTGATAACGTTAACTCTCCGTTAACGGAAACTATTCGATAATTAATATGCTTTACATGATGGAATAGTAAACATGATGCTGGATAAGTGCATGATCAGATGGAAGGCTTGAGTATAACTTTTCTTCACGATAAAGTTGCAAGCTAACAAAATTTTGCTTATAAAATTCGTTAGGGTTAACTACGCCATTTTTATAATTAATTAAACACATAAAATAACGTTAATTAAACCTTAATGACATGATTAAGGTAAGCGCAAACAATTAATTAAAGTGCCAAAGGTCATTAGGGTTAATGGCCTAAGGTCATCAATCAATCTCAAAGTCAATCAAATCCTATAATGATTAAGTTAACTAAAAGGGGTTAATAAATTATTTAAAAGCATTAAATAAGGACATAAAAATTAAAGTTATCAAATTTGGCATTTCATATTTTTTCTAGGTAGATAACATCATAAAGAACATTCACAAAAATTTTTAGAATTTTTGGATCTATATATGAATTACTATGAATTATCAAAGAAAATAGCATTTAAATCATTTTTTGAAAATGGAAAAAGAAAAATCGGCACAGTAACCCCGCGTTGACCGACGGCCGCGCGGCGGTTGACCGTCGATTCCTCGCCGTCGGTGAGGTTTCCGGCGACATGGTCTGGTCCATCAGACTCAGCACTACACGGGGAGTTCAACGAGTTAGCTAACGACGCTCGAGGGCCCGCAGGCTAAGGCATGCCGGCTAACTCACGGACGGGCTATGACGGTCCGAAGCCAAGGCCTGCTCAAGGGGCTACCGAGCGTATAGGTACTGTTCACTCGAGGGTACAATTCGGGCATCCTCTCAAAGACGGAACTTCGCTCGAGCGAATGTACCAGCCTCGAAGACGAAACTTCCCCCAGCGAATGAGCCTCCCCTCGAGGACGGAACTCCGCCCGACGAACGAGCCTTCCCTCGAGAACAGTGCACCCCTCGACTCGACCCCTTCGAGAACAGTGCAACCCTCGACTACCTCTCGAGAACAGTGCACCCCTCGACTCGACCCCTCGATTCAAGCCCGCACCTCGACCGTCACCCACTCGACTCGTCGGCCGAGCCCTCGAGCAGGACTCCGACGACTCTGGACTGTGCTTCAACAACTCCCGATGCGAAATGGATGAAATTGATGACACGGATAGACGCAGGAGCTCACCACGGCGCTGATGCGCACGTTAATAGAGGTCCGGAGTGGCGGGGTTGAGCTGCGGTCGATGGCGGTGATGGCGGCGGCGGCGCTCCGATGGCACAACGGCGTCACGGCGACCTCCAGTAATGCGCTGCTCAAACCAAGGTGCGCATCAGACGCAGGATAATACGGAGAACACGATTAAGGGGTCGAAGGTAAAATATTTTCACCTCCGGCGGTGGCAAATGGCGGAGATGGCGGCGGCGGCGCGACTGACCGGCCGCGGGTAAGAAGACTGCGTGCAGGAAGCTCGGGCGATGAAAGAAAACACGGACTGGCCCAAAAGGACCGTGAGAAAGTTGCGGAGCTTTGGGCAAGAGCAATTGGACAGAGGTTGAGCGTCAACGGCGAATTTCGGCGGCAGAGCGAGGTCGTCGGCGACGGTGGTGGGAGGAAGAAAGGAAAAGAACGGCGTCGTCCGATCGGTATTTATAGCTCGGAGCCGATGAAGGAGCAGGTGACACGACGACGGTGAAGTTTCTCGCGTCCGAAAACGCTCGGGCGGCCGGAAAGGCGCGGCGGTGGACGGCGGTGCGCGATGCGAAGCCGGCCATGGCGTTCGCCGATAGGGTTAGGTGCTGTTCGGATTATTTACAGAATTGCCATTCGGTTCAAAATACAAATTACTTCAAAATTTGTATAAGAACTTGAAAATCTCCAAAAATATCATTTGCATAAATTTTCAAGAGCTACACTTTTCCTTTAATGCGCATTTTCAAATTCTATTTAGATTTTAAAATTTGAATTCAGATTTGAAAAGGGGATTAACCCTAGAAATAAACATTTGAAATTACTTTTGATTTTTCAATAAAACTTGAAAATCTTCAAAACTATGAAATGTTGAGTTTGTCAAACTAAACATTTTTCATGTACAAAGTTTCCTCAAATTATGCATAATTTTTAAATTATGGTTTTAAATTCAAAAGGGGATAAATGCTAGAAACTGTATTTTCAAATTAATTTGAAATTCCTTTTGGAAACTTGAAAAACTTTGTATACCAACTTTGTAGCTCCTGTCAAGATATACAAACTGTCTTTTTAGAGTATCTCCAAATTCCTTATAGATTTTGAATTAGGGAAAAGGGGATAAAATTAGGGTTGAAAATAAAGGGTTTTTGAAATAGAATTTAAACTCAATTTGGTTTCTAATTTAATTGGTTGGTTATTAATGATCACAAACATCATCCAAGGACATTTTTAGGTTATTGACCCAATTACACCCTTGGTTGACCAAATTGACTTTTGAAAAACCTTTTATAGTATTTCCTATTTGAATTTAAACTTGGATAGCCAGGCTTAGAAATAAGTTTGGGAATCCAAATTTAATTTCAAATATAGAAATTATTTTCATTTTTTTTAGTGTTGGACTTAGACTTATACACTATGCTTGATACTAGTGTAAACACAGTTTACACCTCAAGTACATAGAGTATAAACTAAGCATTTGCGATAACATTCAAAAATAAAAAAAAATCATTTCATGTGATAAAGCAATTCCAGAAACACAATCAACCTAGAAAATATAAATTTATTTTAGTTGATGCACATTAAGGTTGACTTAACCATGAATGCTTTGCAATGCATATGATGACATGGTAGGTTTTAGTTAACATAACACCAGAGGTGTTACACACGGTTTGCATGAATAGGTTGGTTTGCATTTGATCTGTTGTCATGTTAGATAGAAACTACTTATCTGGATTTGAGTTCTCGGCTTGATATAAACGAAATGCATGATACCAACGAGTTCACCTATATGAATGGATTAGCGTAGGTTTAGTTGGTTAGCTCGCTTTGTAATAGAATATATATTCATTTGTTTTAAGTTCTTGACTTGATGGTGATGCTAATATTTTTCTAAATTTATTCTAGAATTTAACAATGCTATGTTTTAGTGATACATGATATGTTTGTCGATAACAAGAGACATGTGATACTCAATTCTTCGAAGTTGCTTGAAGAGATAATGTGCATGTATACATTCACAGGTGGTGAGTGTACTTGTGTATATGTGAGTGTTGGATTTTGTGCGAAAAAAAGAAACATAAGTAAGCTAACCAACTTGCTTAATCATTTTGAAGTAGGGTGCTGCTCAAAGATGTGGTTAGTTCTTCGAAGGTGCTCGAAGCGGTAAGATGTGCCCGTGTGTTTTTGTAGGGGGTGAGGGTTTTTGTGAGTGTGTGCGTCCAACTTAGTTTCTTAAAAAAAGAATTGCTTGTCCAGCTATGTTTTTTAGAGGTAGGTAGGGTGTGATCATGGAATAAGTATTTGAAAATGTTAACACGGGAGATCACAACACTTAGTATAAACAACACAGGGAGATTACAATCATGGGCACGAGGAGATCACAATCACATGCATGTTTTTCCATGGCCAAGACAGGCGGATGTTTTTGACATTTTGTGCTGACACATTAAACTTATAACCTCTATTTGAGGTTATTAAGCCTGTACATGTAAGTTTGTCTATAAATTCTACAAACCAAAGTTCTTTCTTCAGTTTCTTATGCAGAACGTAGTGCACTAGCCATTAAATGGTTCATTATCAACCTTTCAGGCAAGATACAATGAATGCATTGGTCACATAAGACTATAAAATTGTGTGTATGGTCGAGCATTTGATGTCAGCAGTCTGTAGCCCTTAGAAAACAATATTGACAATATTTATAACTTAATTTATAAAGGTTTCCTATCAAGAAGATGATAATTATACTATTTCATACTAATAGCCGATGCAAGGGAGGGATAAAACTATGATTGGGAGAACATGAACAACATATTCAAATATAAAGATTCAGCTTTAAACCCCTATATGATTAATGGGCATGCAATACATGTGTATTTTAAGTTAGACTACATTGTAGAGGGATTATGCCCCCATGGCCATGGAATCACTCTGCTGGGACCATAAGATGTCAAATTGCATGTAAGATAAGTCTCCTCTATATTCGTGAACTGTTTGGTAGAGGAAGAGGCAATGAAACTTCATGATGTTCAGTATTTCAATATTCTCTCACTGCCTCTAATTCTATGTGCACACTGGACGAGTGCGATCCGGCTCTATCCCTACTCATGAAGAGATGGTTGTTGATATTTCTTATGCTCAAGTAGATAACTCCATAAGCGTATAGAATATTGTCATAACACTTCACCCGGGAGTATTCCATGGTATCATATTTATACACAGTGGAGCAAGGTTAAAAAGATGATACACTTTGTCCATTTGAGCATTGACATAAGCATAGTGGGTCCAACTATCCATGTGATGTTGATTTTTAGCCTTTCATCTTGCACCGACCTGGGATCGATGGTGGATAAGGCTTGAAGGTGTGTTTCTTGGCCTCTCCCATGGATTAGTGAGGTGGCACTAGGGCCGACGCCACGGTGGGGTCGAGCGAAGCGACCAAGTAGGGCCAGGGTGGCCCTCCTTGCTCCAATTAATTACTTCTAGTGCTTGATATTTGGTATTTTTTAGAGCTTTCATTCATGAGCAAAGATCTCCAAGTATAAATCGAACTAGGTCTATTATAAACATAAATCATCACTTATGTTGTTGTTTGCTCCCATTTTGATGCAATGTTGATGGTTGAAATAGATAGTTAAGGACCATTAACAATGGTCTAGACTTAGTCAACCACAAATGGACATTCTTATCAGTCAACTTCATTATCCAACAGTAGAGTCGCCATGAGGCTGTTCAATAAAATCCCAAAAGTTGGTGGCAATAAAAGAACCTAGACCTGTTGTGTATAAGATTAGAACATGGATGAACACCCACATATTGGCTGAGCCTTGAATATCTAAAGAGGTGGCCAATCACCCAAAAGTGGCTAAGATGCTTCCACTAAAGAGAATCATCAACATGTCTTCCATAGGCCCTTTGGCTCGCAAGGTTGATTTAACCACATTGAGGATTGCCAACTTCATGAAGATCCTTAACCTTGCTACAAGTCGCCATTCAAGATTGAGCTTGTTGAGACACTCCACCCAAGCCTTAAAGCTCCTTGCTTGCTTAAAAGAATGCCTATAGGTAAAAATTGACTCTAGGTACTTACTTTAAGTGTTCTTATCATGGGTTGAAAATGATTTGCCACAATTCTGTTGAGACCAGCGCCAAGAAAAAGATAGATTGTACGTGTAAATTGCATCACGTAGTGTCTTACCGCCATGAGTATCACAAAAAATATTTCTTAAACTCATCTCTAAATCATCATTTGGATAACTGTTTAAATAACAAATTCCATTTTTTATCTATATCTTCGCACCCTTTCAATAGTTCTCTATCTCTTATGTAGTTATGTGCACTATAAAGAGTCAATCTTGCTCTTTTTTTTTTTGTTACCAATAAATCCGGAATAAATATTTGCAATATTTAGATCTATTTAAAGAAGTTGCTGGAGGGCCTCTTTATCATTAAAACATTTCTCTATCAACGAAGAAAGATATAGAGAAGACTTCTTTACATGCATAGTACTCCTCTATTTTAATCGTTGGAACTGCACTGACAAATCCAGCTGATTAGTTAAGCACGCTTCGTCAGAGATAACAAACGTTGGTCGGTTCTAGTGACTGGTTCAGCGCTTTGACTCCCGGTCTCCCACCACTGCTGCTCCGCTCCTCACACAACTCAAAGCACAAGTGGAGGGAAACCCAACGCCACAGTGTGTGTCACGGTGCCACACGCACTGCCTCGTCTCTCCATTGCCTCCAGTGTCCAGTCTCCATTCTCCACTGCTAGGCCGCTACCCAGCAGCACCAGCAGCTCGCGGGAAGCGGCTGCCTAGCCTAGCCCCAGCAAGAAGCAAGAACACAGGAGCAGTAGGGAGGCGATGGGTTGCTGCATCAGCAAGAAGTGCGACGAGCCGCCGGGCGCGGCGGCTGGGGAAGCTTCCCGGCGTCGGTCCGAGGCGCGCGACCCGCCGCCGGCCCCGCCGGAAGAGGAGACGGTGAAGGAGGTGCTCTCGGAGACCCCGAAGGCCAAGCCGAGGCCGAGGCGCGTGGCCGCGTCGGCGGCTGGGCAAGAAGCAGGGCAGACGGCGGCCAAGCCGAAGCTTGGCCCTGCTAGGGCGAAGGATGGCGGTGGCGGCGGTGTTGGTGGTAGGGCGCGGGTGCGTCGGGCAGTGGGGCCGGCGCGTTCCGGGACTTCCGGCGACGAGAAGTCGGAGGTGGCGTCCGAGTCCTCGGCCGCGACCACCGCGACGGGCCCCGAACGGTCCCCGTCGAAGGCGTCGGCGGCGGCGTCCAGGAGGCGGGCGGCGGCCTCGTCCGGCGAGGTCGCGCGCGGCGCCAGGCGGGACCGAGGCGTCCCCGGCGCCGGCTCCGGGCGCTCAGGCGGCGGCCGCGCGTCCCCCTCGCCGCCGCCGCTGCCGCAGCAGGCGCGCCGGCGCGACGCCATTACCGGGGAATGGCCTGCGCGGAGGTCCCCGTCGCCCGCGGCGAAGCGGACGCAGGAGCAGCGACGTGCGGGCGCGGGCGGGGACGCCGGTTCGGCAGCCTCTGGGACTGGGACACAGCGTAACCCGCCTGTGCCTGGAAGGCCCTGTGGCCGCGCGTCGCCGCGGCGTGGGCAGGAGGCACCCGCGCCCGCACCTCCCGAGCTCTCGCCGTCGGCGCAGTCAAGCGGGCCCGAGCATTGCGCGTCTCCGGCGCCGGTGCTGCCAGAGGAGAATGCCGGGCCTGTTACCGGCGACGGTGAGGGGAAGGAGTCGCTGGACAACCTGGCCATGGAGTGCTTCATCTTCCTGTAGCACTGACCTTCTCCTCTCCCATTCTCTCAGCTGTTTGTCAGCCAATTACTCCGCTGTTAATTTTAGCAGGAGTAACTAGCAGTAGCAGCGTAATTTCGTGAGTAATCTCGTCGTGTAAAACGTCCCCCCTGGGCTGGCTTTTTTCATCCCCGCGGGAGAATTTCTCCCAGGTTATTTCCGTAGCGCCGTCAAGATTCAGATGGCAAGGCTCTCTGACGTGCTGTTGTAGTGTCGTTGTCTGTTACTACTGCTCTTATGATTTTACAGTAATCTTTAGAGTACCTCTCCGATTAGGCCTGGATATTGGGCCAGCTCGGTTCGTTATGGTTTGACTCGTTAACATTCTGGCTCGGCTCGGCTCGTTATACTAACGAGCTAGAAGAGCAGCTCGGCTTGTCTTATTAACCAGCTCGAGCTAGCTCGTTTGGTTTGGCTCGCGAGTCAAACCATAAAAACACAATTTCTCAAAGTACTTGTAAATTTAATAAAAGAAGAATATATATTTGTAAGCACAATTCCATCAATTCATCCACGGTTTTTTAGTTTTTGTCCAGACAGCCCATCATGACCATAACCATGAGTATATAATAGTCATACACATATAATTTACACATCATCCATAAGTAATTTAAGAACAAAACAAAATAAATGAGCAAGCACTTGAGTGGACGTGGACGTAATATATATACACGCACACACCAAAAGCAATTCAGAGATTGAGTGACTCGTACGAGCTAACAAGCAGCTTGTGAACCAGCTCTAGCTAGCTCGTTATGAAACGAGCTGGCTTGTTATATAACGAGCTGGCTTGTTATAAAACGAGTCGAGCTTGAGCCGAACCATTATCGAGCGAGTCGAGCGAGCCAGCGAGTTTTGAGTTTTCTGTCCAGCCTTATCTCCGATCATGCATGTCTAGTTCTAATCTTCTGCTCCTTTTGCAACGCCGAATCATTCAGAGCTTCCTTTTGCAATGCCGAGTCATTCAGAGCTGGAAAAGGCATTCCATCTGTTATATTTTGACATTCTCTTTTACACTGTCCGCCCGATCCGATCTGCACTGCTGGAAAGCATCTCCATTCTCACACACATGTGGTGGCCCAATTTGCGGTGCTGCATGAAGGATTTTGCGGTAGCTGTGCACTTGGCATCGTCATCCATGAACAACACCGCATTGTTCTCAAGAGTTTTTTTTTTTGACAACCATTGTTCTCAAGAGTTGTGTATTGTGTACTCCGTGCTAGGGTGGTCCATCTCCGTCAGAGCCGAAGAAATACTACTCGGAGACTGCTCGTCTTCGGCCGGCGGGTAGGGTAGCTTAGGTCCTAGGTCCTCTAGGTTTGGGTCTGCGCTTGCGAGGCGATGGTGACGGCACCGCGGCGGAATAAGTCCTATCGGGCTCTTCCTCGCCCCTTTGGCGCTCTACTCCGGTGTCGATGGCGAGCTCGTGGAGGTGGTGCTCCCTGTGTGGAGCTCCTGTACAGAAGTCCGTGCCGTTCGGTGCTTCGTCGTCTCGGAGAGGTGGCGGTGTCGGCGGCGCGTTTCGTCGTTCTTATGGATGCGTTGATGGCTATGGGTGCTGTGGTCTGCGGGCGAGCGGATCGACCTCGATTTCCCTTCGGCTTCAGTCGATGGCGAGTGTCGATTCGAGATCTGGGGAGCTCAGGGCGTGTCCTCGGCCGAAGCTTCTTCATCGACGGAATCGTCCCGACCTTCGCGTCGGACGACCATTGCGGCTCGCTAAAGCCAATGTGCGATGGAGCTCGTCCAGATCGAGGCGGCGGCAGGGACTTCCGACGCCGGAGTTGGGAGGGGAAAGGGTCCAGAGATTTGATTGTAATTTTTACTTTTCTTGAGGACCTTTCTTCAAAGTTAGGTGGAAATGTATCCTTATACGGTGTACGTACTTATATAAGTATGTACTTGTATTAGGTTTCAAAAAAAAACTCTGCTCAAGGACCAAGGCAGACACATCCATGTCCTGTGCAACCGGATTGCCGATCCAATACGACGGGATGTCTCGCGCCCGCGTATTCAATGGCGTGGACCCAGGTTTGGCACCCAAGCACTGCCAGGCGGCAAGTGTCGAAAGCGCGTCGCGGCAGGACAAGTGTACTGTGTACGAGAACGCGACCTGTCGCAACAGTGGTAAAAAATATTCTACCCGTCGTCTACGTGAGCGCGCGGGCGCAACGCATTGCTTGCATCTCTCCAGTACACACGCAGCCGTCACACAACTTTTGCCCATACTCGGGGAATCGAGGGTGGTTCGCGCGTTCCTGATCCTGAGACAGACGATACGTCATTGACGCGCCGGGCGGCGACGCGCGCAAAGTGACCCGCGCGGCGACACGGGCACGCCCCGTGGCGTCCCTCAGACTATCTGCACTCACATAACTCTATATTCATGTTTTATCTATCATACAGCATACTCTATTCTAATTCTTCTGTACTCATTCATTCTTTATATTATATTTTATTTATCGTTGGATCCACTTGTCACTTTATCTAATTATATCGATGTGTGATCTAGTTTTGAAGAATTTACTGAGACAAGTTTAATGGATCAAAATTTAATTTAATTTTTTAGTTTAGGAGTTATAATATTTTTTTTAGTTGAACAAGTGAGATCCACTCTGGATGCTCTTTGTCCACCTTTTCCCCTCATCTCTCTCTACGCGCAGCAGCAGCTTTTGGGCCCGTGCCCAGGCATAGCACAGCCTCCATACATGCGCTGTATTTCGCGTGTGCATGCTCGTAGCGCAGCACTTTACAACGTCCGATGCAGTTCATTGCATGCGCTATATGATTTACCGTCCTATTTTACAGCATCCAGTGCGGATGATCTCAGGACTGAGGAGTACTCACCAGGTCACGTCGGTACACGTTGCCGTTGTGGCGTTGCCCTCCCCACCTCCACGATGGTTCTGCTACCGAGCCCGGTTTCCCCCGGTCGGTTTCCATCCACCGCCCCGCGCGCGGGCGGGAGAGGTCGCACTCGCGCTCGCGCCAGCCGGCGGGCGGGGGATCTTTTACCAGGACCGAAGCAGTGGATTGGACCGTGGGGACGGCGCATCACCAGCCCCGATGCGGCCGGCGTGCAGCGGGTGGCAGGCAGCGGAGCGAGGCCGCTGCGATTTTGCCCGCCACTTCGCCCGCCCACGCCGCAGCTTTGCAGTTGTGCAGCCATGCAGGTGCGGCGAAGGCGAGCGAGCCAGCCGAGCCGCACCAGCGGTGTGGCAGTTTCTCGATCCAGACGATGCGGGGAAAGGGCACTCGCGTGCCGACATGCGCCAGCGAACGCCGAGCCCGTCAGGACCGGCCCTTTCTCCTCGTTGCGTCGCAGCTTTCTGGTGGGCGAACCTTTTCGATCCTGGGGTATCGCGATCGCGACAGCAGTGGGTGCCGCCGGTGCGTGCGCGTCGTGCTGCTGCTGCTGCTGCCGCTGCTGCACTGCACGTCTCGGCACGCAACGAAAAACACGGACAGACCCAGCCCAGAACAGGTCCGTATTTCTTGCAGGCCAGGCCCGCTAACAACTGCTGAATTCAAATCATCAAATGCCTGTTCTTCCAAAGGAAACAAGAAAAAGAAAGAAAGAAAGAAAAGAAATCTCATGCAGACCTTTAGACCACGTGAGTACAGCCTACAGGAGGCCGTTCCAGCCAGACAAGAAAATTGGACACCTCAGTCGAATTTATTCAAAGGCACAACTTCGTGATGAATTGAATTAAGTTCACAGATGCCTTGGGTCGGATTTATTCTCAGGCACAACATCGTGGGGAACCGATTCAAGTTCACAGACACCTCGGTCGAATTTATTCTCAGTTATCAGGTACAACTCCGTGAGGAATTTATTCAAGTTCACAGAGGTTCCCTTGACAGTGCACACACCCAAAAAAAAAAAAAAATCGATCTGCCCAACAAACATAGCAATTCCAACGCGACTTTTCGTTTCCTATTGTCAACGGAGTTTGACAACTTTTTCTCGTTTATCTGGAGGGCCTTCGTCATATATAATAACTAATTCCGTGGCCAAAATTGTGCTGGGAGCCTGGGATTTTATCTGACAGAAGTGAAATCTTCATGCGGCTGATGGTGACTCTGCCCACTTGTTCACCACCTCTTTCAATTTGTCGAATCCCTGGAATGTGAGAGATGGGTAAGGCGATCAGCTACAAGACAATTCCAGAAGCAGATAAAAGGACTAGACCAAGACAGCAAGCGCCAAAAGATCGTATGCAAAATAGAAGGTTTTGTTCCCCAAAAAAGGGCAAAATAGAACGCGCTACATTTGTTAAGCAGTCAGCTTCAGTAA
Source organism: Bothriochloa decipiens (assembly GCA_023333625.1). NCBI lineage: Eukaryota > Viridiplantae > Streptophyta > Magnoliopsida > Poales > Poaceae > Bothriochloa > Bothriochloa decipiens. Next base: position 10,149 of record JALGXP010000320.1, on the reverse strand, counting down.
GGGAAGCCACTGGTATAACAATTGCAATATGTAAGCAGTCAGCTTCACTAATGCTGCCAAAGGTATACTATCCCCCGTAAACGGAAAGAAGCCTGTTGTATTCAAACAAAAATCATGTCCCATTGACTGAAAAGTGAAAACCTACTATTCAAGGATTGCGTTCTGTGAAAATTTTACCAGCAAAAATCAATATCAAAGACTAAGATGCACAACTCCAAATGATGACAGATATGGGCTAAGCATTCCATACTGGCTCTATATAGTTGTTCAAACACAGGGTTTGTTGCATGGCATAATTCCATAGCACCACGTGGTCATGATTGGCAGCTTTGAGCATTCGTATCAATACAAACAGAACATGGAGGTGCAATAGTGATGTAAAAATGAAACATGTAGCCTTTCTACCGATTACCAAGTGATGATTGAAAGTAGTAGTGTCAGGAGAAGTTTGAGCACCGCATTAGAAATATTCTGAATCTTGAGACTGGCAGTCCTGAGACTTTGAGAGTGAAATTCGATATGATTCACCACCTCCAAATGGACTAAATTACTAACATGAACACCATATGCAGAAAAAGAATAATCCACTTACCGTTCGGTTTGTGAAGCTTCCAAAAGATTCACCTTCCTGGCGAGTGCTATTCCAATAGGAAAACAGAGGTTCCAAAACCTTCTCGATGTCATCAAGCTTCACTTTATCCATAAATGATTCTGCTAGCGTACTCTGGTTTGGTGTTCCACCCAGCCAGATCTATGGTCACAGTAAAGTAAGAGTGCAATAAATATACAAAAGAAACACAAACCTAAAGAGGCAAGATTGCCCAGTGAATGTAATCAAAATGATGTGTAAAATAAGTCACAACTCCTGTTACCTGGTAACTTTTTGGGCCATCACCAACAAAACCAAGCTCTGCCATATATGGTCTAGCACATCCATTAGGGCAGCCAGTTATTCTCACAACCACAGACTCTGAATCCTTGATACCAACCTATTAAGAAGATACAGCAACATCAATGACAGGGCTCCAATACATATTATGCATTTCATTTGCTAAACTGATTTCTCACAATATGACAGACAAATACCTTGTTGAAAACTGCTCTAATCCGTTTAAGAATGGGTAAGATCCCACGTTCAGCTTCTGTTTGTGCCAAAGGGCACAGTGGCAAGGCAGGGCATGCCATGGAAGTTAAATTCAGGGGGTCCACATCCTGTGGTTCCTATAAACATGAGCACCAACTTCAGTTATATTCCACCAGCATTCCAAAATGTTGCAAAATCCAACTTAAATGGTAAGTAATCCTGTTTGTTTATATTTGTTTTTCTTCTTTCAATTTTCAGTGTGAGAAAAGGCTTTAATTATGTGTTGGAGCGGTTATAACAAGAACAAAACCAAGGAAAATTGAAAGAATTTTATGCAAACAAAAAAACCATGTAAGATCATTTCAAACCAGATGAATAAAACAGAGAAGGTAATCTTACCAGCAGGCCAGCTTGTGCAAGAGCTGTAGCAATGGGTTCTCTCCATGCCTGATCAATCCCACATAAAATAAGATTTTGGTTTGGGGTAATACTAACGTCCAAATTATACTTCTCAATTATCTCTCGTAGAGTTTTCTTTGCTTGTCCACCAACACGACCATTATCAACATGCACTCCGTAGAATAATTTCCCATCACCCTACAATAAACAGAAACAGAGGCAACATAGAGCTCAAGATAGATAATAAGAACTAAATGTTGCGACTGAGCAAGGATGTAAGTAATTTAGGAAGTATGTCATGTCAAACTAGAAGAATTAATTGGAGAACATAACCTTTGACACTGATCATTTTTAAAGCAACACAGATTATCATTAATTGCCCAAGACAGCAAAAGAATCATAGCAAATAATACCTGTTCTTGCCAGCCAAGGTAGCTGTTAAACTGCCACTCTGGCAATGGTCGGAAACTTTCAAACTTCTTCCCGTAATATTTTTCAACTTCAGCCCGAAACTTGTCGATTCCCCAACGGTCAATCAAATACTTCATCCTACTATACTTGCGGTCATCCCTTCTTCCATTTTCCCTCTGTGTGACAACGATGGCCTTTATAGCATATAATATATCTTCTTTAGGAACATAACCCAACGGATCAGCCAGCCGAGGGAATGTAGTTTCCACTCGGTGTGTTCTTCCCATGCCACCACCAACCTGGAAAATAGGGTAGTAAAAACATTATAGAATAAATTAACATGTATGTAAGAAAAAAGTTACCCAAAGGCAGAGTAGGTTCAGAATGTTTTTCATAGGCCTTACATAGATGTTGAAGCCAATAGGTTCTCCTGCATCATCTGAAACAACAACGACACCAATGTCATTGGTCAGAATGTCAACAGAGTTATCACCAGCCGCAGTAACTGCTATCTTGAACTTCCTCGGTAGATACTGGGTGCCGTAGATCGGCTCAGGAGAGTCAGGGAAGTTTGTTCCATGTGAGTTGTCATTGCGGGCTTTCGTCACCTCGGGAGGCTCTTCAGCAGACATTATCTTCTCTCCATCCACCCACAGGTCATAATAAGCCCCAGACTGTGGTGTAAGAAGTGCTGCAATGTTCTCTGCTGTTTGTTGAGCAAAAACGACAACTTTTTTGACATAAGGTGCTGCAGGTGCAAGTACATTCCTGTTGAGATCGCCACAAGCGCCCAATGTTGAGCCCATATTCTTTATGACAGTGCTGAGGACAGTCTTCAGGTTCTTCTTAAGAACACCGTGCAACTGGAATGTCTGCCTGGTCGTCAGGCGGAGCGTTCCAATGCCAAATTCATCAGCCAGTGTATCCATAGCCAAATAGAGTTGGTTTGGAACTTTTCCACAAGGATTCTTCGTCCGGAGCATAAACGAGTAATTCTTCTGCCCACGGACATCTCGATCAGTTTGCTGGTAGCTTCCATGGAACTTGATCAACTGAACAGCACTCTCGTTGATATTTGGGGCCTCTGAGACCAACTCCTCGTTCAAAGGGTACCGGAGGAAATTGCTCTTTTCTTTGATTATCTCAACCTTGCTTCTCTTAACTTCTGAAGCATCCTTCTTCGCAGGCTGCAGGTATGATTCATGGATTCAGAATCTCATGATTGCATACATTTTCTAGTAAACGAAATTGGAGTGCACACTGTAGCACAAGTTCTAACAGATATCCAAGGGGTATAGAAGGCTAATGTAATGCAATTATGCAAAGGTGGTTTTATTTAGGGGAACCTTTATCAATGTTTTGAAACAGAACATTTGCCACTTTAGACAAAAGTCAAAGCTTCTGTTACTTTGTTCGAACCCATTCTAGTATAAAATGGCAATATTGGAGAGGATAACTCATTTACAAAAAATTCCCTCCTGTATTAATACAGTGAATGCGCAATTTTTTTTTTTAAAAAAAACAGTCGATCTAACACCACTACTGGTGTGGTCATTTTTTTTAACGGACTGGACATATTCACCACTAGGCACCAGCATCAAATAAATCATAAATCACGCACAGCTAAAACTCACACAAATAAAATCGCCAGAACAGCAGGTTCAGATCACATTTCAGATTTCACCGTATGATTTCCAGTAAAGCATCCCTATTCCTTAATTAATTCCCTTGGAAAAAAAAAAACAGAACCCATGATCCCCTGAAACGGCGGCGCCCCGAACACCCCATCCCGAGGAACCTCCCCCAGAGAAGGCCCGAAACCAAGACGACGCAGACTCACCGCAGATACGGCGCGTATGCTGCCCGCGGACTTGCCGCCGCCGCCGCCGCCGCCGGGGGCGGGTGGCGCCACCCGGATCGGCCTCCCGAGCATCCGCGACCTGGGGAGCTGCGACGCAGCGGCGCCCCGGAAGCCGTGGAGCTCGGCGCCCCCGATCGCCGCCGACATCGCAGGAGAGCCCCGAAAGAAAAGGTGTCGGCCTGGTTGGCGGAGGTGCGGCGGCGGGGAGTAGCTGCGAGTGCGAGCGAGGATTCTTTGTCCGTGTTCGTTCGCAGTGTCGAGGGGTCGCGAGTCACTCGTAGACGACGGGTACGGTGCTTTTATTGCGGACAGGGGGCCCCACTGGGGTATGTGGGCCGCGTGAACTTGGTCCATGGGAAATGCTCGATATGGTATTGTGGGGCCGGTGCGTCAGGGACTCGTAGCAATCACGGTGTACGCACGCGGTGGATGGGGTGGCAAGACACGAACGGCAGTGGTGGAGCATCGCGGCTGTCCACACCTGACTACTGTGGAGGCCACGCGTCCCGTGGCAATCACTGACAAGTGGACTACGGTCATGGTAACCCAACCTGTCAGTGACACAAGGAACGCTCCCGGTGCCTCGTAGCGTTTAGCAGCCGCACTGCTGGCATATTTTTTTATCTGGCTGGTCGTGGGAGTAGGCACGAGGCTCGGCGGCCAAGATGCGCCTGATCTTTGCTGGCTCGGCGGCGGCTCTGGATTGGCCCGGGATCGTGCGGGTGCATTGAACCTGGACGTCTTTTTCCGTTGCCAAAAGCTGGATTCCCCTCTCCTTCCTCGCTTTCCCTTCCCTTTCCGCGCCCGCAGCCGCACCGCACCGCACCGCACGAAGGGAGGAGTGAGGTCAGAAATGAGATCAGGGGGCCAAATCTATTCTCCGTGGCCCGTGGGCTGGGATCTCGTGTGGCAGCTCGCACTCTGTTTCCTGGCGTGGTGCCGCGATGCAGCGACGCACTGACAGCGAGTGGCCTCCTCCTGGTCTCATTGCCCCTCCTGTGTCTCTTGTGCAGTCGTGCTTGGATAAAGCCACGCACCGGATAAAATAAAATATAGAGTGATTTGCAGCCCCGTTTCGGGGAAATTTTGGTGTGTGCGGTGGCCGGTAGCATTGGGATTTGCGGATCATTGGCGGAGGGAGTGTCACGGTCGTGGCTGAGTCCGTACGTGCATACCAGTACCACTACATGCAGGCGCAGCCGGTGCTGATTCTCTGTGCCACCGAGCTGAGCCCGAAAGCACCTTGGTGTCTTCCGTTCCTTTTGCCGGGATGCCTAGTGCTGCCAAGGCGTCAACGGTGGACGTCACCACTGACCACCAGTTTTGCTTTCAGAGAGTGCACGTCAAGATCTCGGCAAAAGTGAGCTAGTACAGTACAAGTGAGCACTGTTTGTTGGACAGTTTTTGGGCAGAGGACATCTGGGTTCCGGTCATGCCCGAGGTTGTTTGGATCAAAGGGTTTTCATAGAAGATAAAGGGAAACCAAAATAATTTTTTTTTGGGGATTCAGAAAAGGAATCCAAAACAGTGAAATGCAAACAGAGCATGGTTCAGTCGATTAGGTACTTTGTGATGAAATTTTTCCACCTACATTTTAAGTTTTCAACTTAATTCCTCAAGTGCTTAGATTTTTTCTAAATTTATTTTAGGATTTAATGATGATGTGAAGATAAATACCGTGGTTGTCAAAGTGGTAGATAAGATTTATCAATCCAACTCGGTTCTTCGGAGGTACGGCAAGCGAGTAGAGCATATTTCCTTTCCTTTGGGAGTTGGAACACTAATGAATAATGATGATGTGAAGATAAACACCGTGCTTGTCAAAGTTGTGTGAAGAGAGTGGGGTAAGAGAGAAGCAAGATAGGAGCTGTTGGACAGTGGATCTCGATGTGTGTCTCAAAGACAAGAGATGCTGTGCTGCTTGGATTGGAATGGCCGGATGAAATAATATTACTACTAGTATGGGCGAATGAATGGTGTCCAATAGATGGATGGGTAAGTGTCAACCGGTAAGGATATGGATGCCTTACGTAGTAGGTAAGTGCATGGGTCTCATACATCAACGAAAAGTTATGGGGTTAACCCTGGTGATGTGTAGTTTGGCCCATTGTTTCCAAGGCTTCTTAATGGTCTTGTTTTTTTTTTTTACACCCTCTGCACACTGTTTGTGTAATTGTATGTTGAGCTGCCAATCCGATTCAGTTTTTTTTTTTTTACAATAGATTCTTTTTTTGGGAAAGGCATGGGCTCAAACCATTTTGAACCAGACCAAGGCAGCCCACTCCAAACTGGCCGAGCTTCTTCCTCTAAAGCTACTGTTAAAGTCTTGGTCTATTAGCAACGAACCAAAAAAGGCCCAAAAACGAATACCATGACCCATAGAAGAGATACTGTTAAAGTTCTTGGTCGAAAGTTTAATGGGTCCATTTGACCGGTGGTATGTTTTACAACATTCGCAGGCTGGGAGCCCATATTTTTCCTAGACTATTTTTGATTTTTTTTTTGTTTTCAGCTTAAGTATTAGTTTGTCATCAACTATATTTATAAAGCTTAACCATAGGTTGATTAAGGCCATATTTTAGATTCATTAGCACTAAAAATTAGCAGCTAAAATTAGTACTTGTGGATCCAAACAAACCTGCTAATTATTAGATAGAAGACTGCTACCTATTAGTTCAATTAGCTAGTTTAGAGTTGTTAATATGTGATAAAAATATCTGCAAGAGTTTCTAGAACCCAGTTTCCATCTTGATCTTTGGGCAAGATTGAACACCCCCCCCCTCTGTACAACAACTCTTTATCTCAACAACCAATCTTTCCGCACTTGGGGAAACCCAATCCAATCACGAGGAAATATAGACATATCCAATTAGCTGATTTAGAGGTGGAAGGATGTGGCGAAAAATAAGGAGAAGGGATTGAGTTCCAAATGCAAATGTACATGAGGAAAAGAAGTTAAGTATAAATGTGGTTGATGTGATTTCAAAATAGATCACATTCCCGATACAGAATCGTATTCTTGCTTTTAGGAGCGGGATATTGGAAATTGTTAGAGAAAATCAACACATATGCTCCCTACATTTTCAAAAGGCTTGGCAATTAATTTATCAAAGGTTTTTAGAAACTATTAAAGATGCATTGACATAATAGTTTATACAAACTTTCAATATCTCTTTATTTTCTTCCATATTGATAGGAATAGAGATTTTAGTAAAAATTTTTCTCTAATAACTTCTTTAATTAGACATTCAAATGTTTTAATCCTTTGTTCTGGATTTTTCACTAGTCGAAGACAAAGAACATAACAGTGTCTTCTTCAGTCTTGTAGATTCAAGAATGACTTGAGGTCACCTTTTTGTGTTTGGTTTGATGTTTTTAGTTAACCCCATGTATGTAAAACACACACTCTCTCTTTCAATGAAATTTTAAACACCGTGGGGACCTCCCCTACAGTATTTCAGTCAAAAAAAAGACGAAGAACATAATTGACTCTCTAGATCAAAAACCATTTTTCTACAAAACAAAACAGAGAAGCTGATTTTTATGTTGAAGAGTGCGTGGAAGTAGAGAGTAAGTTTAAAAAGATTCTTGAAGCTGCTTTTAGAAGGTTGGTCCAAACTGTTTCTTCCTGACAAGGGACCGTCGCAGGGGCGGATCCAGGCTCCGTGCTGCCCGGGCTGCAGCCCGGGCGTGGCTAAAAAATCTCTTTAGGAGCTCCTTTGTCTGGCCTAAATTAGCCATGAAAATATACATTTAGCCTTCCTCATGCATCTTAAATTTCCTTTACTATTTTTAGCCTCCCCTGTACGGTGTTTCTAGATCCGCCACTGGACCGTCGTTATATTGATCTCACCAAGCAGCACAACCCAAATCCGTGGCCATCAACAATCCACGCAGTGACAGCCAAACAACACATACAGTCCTCCAAATCCTAGGCAGGTAACACTCTGTCAAGCGTGAGCACTCAGCTGGACGCGGGCTGTCAGCACTGGGGCGCGGCTGTCTGTCTACGGACAGCACCAGCTAATCGCACGGTCAACAAATTAACAAAGACAGATCAAACACCACCGCTGGTAGTACAAATGGGGACCCAACGCAGCTTGTCAGCAACAGCTAGGCAGGCCGCGGGCAGCGGCCACGCCGGCCGGTCAGCCAGCCAGGCTCTTTCTTCCCCAACAGCCCCCCCGTGTTTTAAGCCAGGCAATCAATCAAGCGCCAGCAGTGAACGCTGCTGCATCACGCAACACCAGCGAAGCATCCAACCAAACGGGCCACCATGGCGAATCACCGGAGAAATGCCAATGGTTTCCAGCCAGACTCCTTTGTTTCCAAGCCTCGCCTTGCCCAATACCTACCTACTACCTGCCTCATATCCTTGCTGTATATAACACCCCAAGTGATCTTGGCCCCTGCATCCGCAAGCACAAGCTTCACACAGCCTGAAGAAACTATCCATCTCGTCGTCAAATCTCGTCGTTCTACTAGAACGAGAGCAAATGGCGGCCACTCTGAAGCTCAGGATCCTCACCGTGGCCTCGGCGGTCGCCGTCGTCGCCTCGTCGTCCCTGGTCGGCACGGCCTCAGCGGCTGAGGCACCGGCGCCAGCTCCGACGTCCGGCGCGTCCATGGCCGCGCCGGCTCTTGCCGCTGCGTCCTTCACCGCGCTTGTCTTCGGCTACTTCTTCTAAACGCCGTGGACATGCGCGCGTACACCGCGTTGTGCCAATTTGTTTGCCTGCTCAGATTTTTCTTCTCTCTCTCTCTCTCTCTTGTGTTTTGGTGTGGGTATGGCCGTATGGGTGGTCTGTAATTACGTGTTCATTTTTTATTATGATTATGAATCTTGTAATTAGTACATGGTCCCATGGATATATTTATAGAAAGCTGAACTTTGGATTCAACAATTTTATTTTCACTAATCTCCTCTCTTTGTGGCAAAGGCAGCAGCTTGTTTAGCTAGTTTTTTTTTATGAATAGCTTGTATAGCTAGTTGGCATTGGCAACAAAACACCTCAGGGAAATAAAGACCTTTTGTTAGTCAATGCCAGCGGCCAGCCGGCCAGTCCACAAGAAGTCACATTATCCATGGCAATGCATCTTTATAGTGGTTTAAAGTTTAAACATCTGTACATGTTTTTTTCAGAAAAAAACATCTATACATGTTTAATTTCTTCTATCAAAACTTGCAGAACATCATCCTACTAATCAATGAGTCGTCCTTAGTATCTCATGACTTTAATATGTTTCATCCCAAGGTCCACCATATATACCTTTATCCCTTGATCGTGCAATCATCATCGAAGACACCATGTGCAGACATCAATAATCGAGTGATTCCCATTGAATATAGCTGGTACAAGATGACATGATGATAAAACAAATTGCCTACCTAGTAGTGGAATACAGAAATACTATCTAGTAGCTAAGTTCTCATATATATATATGGACAGATGACTGGCTGAATTGGCTTCTTGTTCATCATGTCCATTGTAGCTCGCCACTTCTATTTGATACCTAAAGGGGTGTGAAATCTGACAATAGGAGTCTTTACAGTCTTTGCCTTTGCTTTGGCTGGAACGTGATGAGGTCTATTGTGAGTGCGAGGCATTAAGAATTAGAGGAAGTGAAGTCGACATTTGAGGCTTGTTTGGTGGGGTTTAGGAGGCTCCCACTCACATCTTCACCTTGCTTCACTTGCTGCATGCGTGGAATGATGTCTGCTCTCAGGGAAGCTAATACCAACGGAGCGCCGATGAGGCTTTGACAGCCTAGTTCTGCTGACTGGGTGAATGTTATGGAAAGAACGGAAAAGCAGCACGTTCCAACGGGATAGAGCTCCATGCAGCGGCAAATCCTCCGCACCAGCTTGAGGAGGCGCAGGCATGTGGGATCGGGCTGGACACACACCAGGGTTCAGTCTCTGTTGCAGGGCTTATGAGCACGGAGTTCCGTGTAGCTTTTACTCGCAAATCTTGTTATTGTAATTGTTGATTACCGGGTCCTTGTAAAACTCTTGTACTTTGTCTTACTGAAATACATGTCGCAGACACATTCGCGAAAAAAGACAGCTGTTACGTAGTGGTACTACAATGGAGTTACATGTGAAGCCGTTGCTTTGTGAGCTGTCGAAGAGGTTCTTAGCTACATGCCTGTGTCACACTCTAGGAACTATTGGTATTAGAGAGGGAATATAAAATCATTGAAAAAGAATATATATGAGACATTTTTGTATTTAACAGCATAGTTTAAGCCGATCTCAATATGCATAATTTAATCGGGAGAAAATTGGCCCAAAGTGTGATACACCACAACCACGAGTTTAGAGAAGTCACTAAGGCGCACACTAATGGGCCAAAACAAAGGAATAACTTTTTTCATAGACTTTCCCGGCGAG
>JALGXP010000319.1:0-38301 GCA_023333625.1 Bothriochloa decipiens | reverse complement strand
ACTATATGCACTAACCGCATACTAGTAAGGAATAAAAAGATCATGCACATTACAATGATACCTTTGCTATCTTGGAGTAGAGGATAGTCATTAGATTCTAATTTCATTACTCCAATAGCAATGTGAAATCCAATTTATAAGCTTGATGAAGCCAATAAATACCAATTTGAATTCCATGCTTCATCCATATGAAATGAGAACCACTAATATGATCAAGTGTACATCCTTGTTGTGGTTGGTGTTGGCGGTCCTTAACTCGCTTTTATACCGCCAATAATATATAAATCCATGGAACATCATAGAAAAATATTATTTATCTAACAAGTTCCACGAGTTTTGGTGTTTTCCATTGTGTTGCAGGAATATCTAGGTTTTCACAACATAAAATTATCTCAAATCATAAAATAGACTACACCATTGTGGAGAGCTCATCGTGCTGATCAAAATGCATATATTATTCGCCTCATTTGGAGATCGCAATAAAAAGATATATAAAGTTCAAGTCCATTTTAGGACTGCATGAGTAGGCTTGAGTAATTTGGCTATAACTCACTCATCCGAATTCCGATTGGGATGAATCACCTATCAAAATGAAGCTATCGATGAGGCCCATGTGCTCCCAAAATGCAGTGGCTAGATGGGCTAACTAGGGGACCAGCCACCCCCAGGACCGTCCATCCCATGGTGTGGCCTTTTGGGCCCAGTTTTCTTCTGGCAGTTGTAAGGCGGTTCCCCAAGGATGGTCTCACCTACGATCAACGCAGATGGAAGGTGGAGACCATCCTTTGGAGGTTGGTTTGGGTCCTTCCATATGGAGATGACCATTTTCCAAAGAGCCCCCTCCTCTCCACCTATAAAAGGAGGCTATCTCCTTCTCATTCAAGCATCAACACATCAAGGGAGAAGAGCACTACACACTTGAGCATCATTCCAAAAGGGCTATGCCCTGATAGCTACCTAGAGTTAAAAAGAGAGATGTGAGGGAAGATAGCAGGGAAGTGCCAGGCTTGTCGGTGTCTCCCCGAGCTTGTACCTCTACGAACAAGTACTTGGCTCTTTGACAGGATCTTGACTAAGTAAGTGTTCATGTTTTGTCGGTTACCAAGAGAAGGGGTACCCTAAACCTCCCTTGCCTTCGGTTGAACCCCGAGTTTACCCTCAGATCAATCTCATGGGGACCCTCGAAAAAACAAGCGCAAGACCAGACAATACATCCTCGACCCACCGGGGCCCATCGGCAAATACAAACTGGGCCGACCCACAACAGAATACCTAACTTCTGCCGTGACCCTCGATAAGCCACTGACGTCACTATCTGACCCTCGACAAATCACTGACGTCATGAGCTGATGATCGCTCGAGATGGGGGACCCCGCGTCAAGTGTCGAGGCCCCGGCGGGATGGACGCCTTGATACAACAAGGGTCGAGCCCCCCTCGATCCACCAACTCCAGGTGCGTCCGATAGCGCATTTGATGCAAAACTACCTAACCTCGTCAAATCGTATGGCTACAGTGTCCGCACAGTGGTCCGTACAGCGGTCGAATCCCGCTTTACCGCCCATACTGAGGACGTGCATCGGTCTGCACGGCACTGTTACGCCGTACTCAGCGCTGTTAGGCAGCTCGAGGCCCCCTTCGACGCGCTACGTGACAAACAACCAACATCGGATTCCCTAAATTCAATCTTATCCGTTCAACCACTATGCTCGAGGCTACCCCTCGACTGGGCCTCGAGTACGCATCGACGCCCTCCGGTCAACCTACATCGACTTCGAAAGCTGCGCCAACAACTCCCGACACGACCCCAACAGGAACTCACACGTCCTCTACAGGGGATCGCGTCTTTCACCGGTCAGCAACCACGTCTCTGAAGGACGCCTGTCAACTCTGAGCCACGCTGCTACAGAAGAAGCCATGCTCAGTGCACGTCTCTGCAGAGGCCTCGAGTTGACCACCACGACCCGCGACGTCACCACCGCGTCATCGAACCAGGACATCTGTACCCCTGTGCCTCCCCTTGGCCTATAAAAGGGGACGCCAGGAGACCCAATAAAAGACAGAGGACCAACTTCAGACAACGATCTCATGAACAACTGAACACACGCCTAGGCAGACTCCTAGACTCCGAATAGCTCTTTCGCTCTATACTCAACCCCCCTCGAATTCTCTCATACGGTTGTATTCGCCCCTGTACAAGCACTTAGGTGCAAGATAATACAAATCTTCTCCCCCTGCTGGATGTAGGGCCTTCTCTGCCCGAACCAGGATAAATCGCTGTGTTCTTCTTGCATCACCATCCGAACGGGTTACGCATACATACGTTTACTCGTTGGCTTAGGACACCCCCGGGTTCCTAATGTCGACATGTTTCTTATAGTCTATTAAGTATTTTGATTAGTTGAGCTTTACCTGTACTTGTTTGTGGGTTCGTCATTCATCCTTGTGATGAGTGCTCTAGTAGAAGGACCTCGAGAAGGGGTAAGCCTTGATATCACACTAGAGTAGTAGTTGACAGCTTAGACGTGGTGTTTAGGCTCGAAGCTACCTTCGTTTGCCTCGTATCTCGATAGGCAGAGGGGTAGGCGGGCAGGTGGTGACAGCATGTTTGTCCCTTGCAGTCCCCCACGTCAGAGTGCGACGTAGAGCTGTAGGCCAGAGGGGCCTGGCAGACCAGGCCTAAGGCGGTGCCCGAAGTGAGCAAGTAGAAGTTCTGCAACGCTATTCTTAAGACTAAAAAGCTATAGGAATCCTTCTCTACCCCCTTTCTGTCCCTACCCTTGTGTTGTTCATTGGGTGAATTAGTTAGAAGAAGTACCTCCATTCCCTGTGGAAAATACGATACCCTGAATACTTCCGGGTGAAGGCTACAATGGTATTTCCGTGCACTTGCGGACTTTTCTGCTAACGCTAAGAAACACCAACAAGCTTTCTGGCACCGTTGCCGAGGAACAGTTGCTATTTTCTTTGAACCTAGTTCATCCCCGTATCTGTATCCTTACTTTTAAAACAAAAAAAGTATTTTATATCTTTTTTAAAAAAACTTTCCTTTTATCCGATCCTCATCTACCATGAAGCCAGTTTCAATTCAAAATTCTTCTGCTTCAAAGGGGAAGTTCTTGGAGCATCCATCTTTTTCAAAAACAAACTTTTCATCTTGCCACAAACTCCACTCGAGATTCAAAGCCATGGTTCAAGCAAATCCCTTCTTTGGTCGTGACAATGAAAATTCATTTGACCACTTGCGAGATTTTGAGGAATTGTGTTCATGCCTAAGCTTCCTGGCATGACACAAGAAACTCTTAAGTGGAAGTTGTTTTCATTCTCTCTGAATGGGAGGTGAAGCAATGGTTCACTAATGCCATAGAAAGTATGAATGGGGACTGGGAAGAACTTAAAGACAAGTTTTGTCTTACATTCTTTCCTGTGTCCCATATCAACTCTCTACTAGGGGCAATCCTTGATTTTAAGCAAGACAAGGAGGAATCTATAGGTGCAGCCTAGGACAGGTTTACAATGTTAATACATGCCGACCCAGATCTGTCTTTACCCGATAGCATGCAATTGCATCTCTTTTATTCGGGTCTAGACAAAGATGCTGCCCTATGCCTTGACAGGGCTGCCGGAGGGACGTTTTTACATAGAACCACGGTGGAATAGAGGAAAATCTTTGATCACATCCTAGGTAAGCATGCTTCCCCCATCGTAGAAACCAAAACCCTCCATGCCATAGTCATGTCAAGTGTGGGGGAGCCACCTTTGGTCGAATCCAACCATGTACCATCTGTAGGTTCAACTAATAAGCCCCCACTCGAACCATGAACACTAAAGGGGACAGTTCTCCATCCTTCAGAGTTCTTGATCAAATTTGAGGATGTAGGTAGAACCTCGAACAATTGTTGGCATACATTTCCTTCTAAGGAAGTCTCCCCTAATATGGAGCATCAAAAGAATTGTTATTGGAAGTGAAACGTTCTTCTGAAGTAATTCAGATTCTTTCACCTTCCACAACCATATCTTATTTGTTAGGAGGAACTTCCATAGATGCCCTACACAACCTCACAGTCGGCACTAATATCATGTCATAATTCCTTGCAAATTCCCTTTTGGGCAATGTGCCACTAGTGCAGACTGATAAACTCTTCAAGAGTTCATTAGGATTCTTTGTTGAGTGTTGTGGGATTGCTAGGGTCGTGCCAATAGAAATTCCTGGAACTAAGGTTTGCTTAGAATTCCACATCTTTGCCATTCTTAAGTTTGATCTCCTCATAGGTTGTCCCTTAGATGAACTTTTCAAAGATAAATCTTCCCAAGGGAGCCCTAATGAGACGTTTAGGAAAATTGCTTCCACCACTCACATAGAAATTCCAATGGTGGAGCATCTTCCTAAGAAGAACTTGTTCGAGGAGGTGAAATTCATTTCTCCATTTGTTTCACATTCTTGTGAAAATGAGAATCCATCATCACCCTCACTCGAACATAAGCCATGTCCCTCTGGCCTCTTAATGATGGCCGAGATGCAACATTAGTTCCTCATGATAACTTCCATGCCATGAACATGCGTGAAACAGTAACCCTAGAGACCAAGCAAGGAGCGGCCTATGAGCATGTCAAATTCCCTTATGAGACATCTCATGATTCATGCTCTATTTTGGGGTCCCTAGAGTTAGTCTTGCTTCTAACCTTGTGCCCCTACGAGGATCTTAACCACCTCCTTATTTCTGTTTCTAAACTGTTTAAGAGGTTGGTTGTCGATGCCTATGTTTATCATAAGCATTCTAGATCTTGTAGTAGTATAATGGTGCTTACCTTGCAGCTTGAATATCAACATCAATGCTTGGTGGAGGAGTTGGGAACTACCCCACCATTGATAGCTGCAAGGAGAAGTTCCCACGGTCAAGCTTAAGACCACAACTTAAGCACTGCCGGGAGATACCCAAAATTATCTTAAAAAACTTTTATATATTTGTTATTATTATTATATTTATTTTCAAAAAAAGATCCTCCTTAATAAAAGTAAGGGCATGTTGTCAAGTTAGTATGCACCTTCAGGTATGTCGCTAACCATTTCAGAAAAAGAAGAACATGGGACATATGATGCTTGGCAACATGGAGCGACATCTACTACAAACATTGTTGCTCTTAGGTGATGGAACTTACTCAAAAAGGAGACCCTGACTCTACACTTGACTTTTACGCAAAAGTCCAAGTGTGGGGGAGGACGGTAAGAAACCCAAGTTCCATACACACCAAGGGGTCATTCAAAAAAAATTTGATGATGATGTCAGTCTCACCTTGTTAAAAAAAGAGAGTTAAAAAATAATTGAAAAAAATAGATGTTATAAAAAATGAAAAAAATGTAGAAAAAAAAAGAAAACTAAAAAAAAGAAGATTGGAAAAAAAGTCTTCCTCTTCTGGACCTTTGCAGTTGCCAAGGCCTATGGCCCATTCACACAAGTTGTGTGACCTAGCCTTGGTAATCACCTAAATTGGAGCTCGTACACTGAAGCTACCATTGCAGCTGTTACAAGACTTCCATTCACATATGCTACAGGTAAGTATATTCAGGTATGCAAAGGTAATGATTGTTCACCAACTCCCCAACTCATTCTTGTCTTCATGTCCTCATACAAAATCATGCTTTCTCTTGTGCTTGTCACCTGTCTTGGTTTGGGTGTATTCAATCAGCGCATCCATAGATCCTTTTAAATTAAGCATGGTGCTTAGGTTAAAATAGCCTTCTTTGATCAAAATTTGGCATAGTGTTGAAATTTGATCAATGAACTTTGAGTTGTTGATATAACAATAGAAGTAATTTTATATGGAGATGAGCTAGGGCATGCTATGCTTTGCAACTTTTATCTTAGCCTTGCTTAAGTTGGATGAATAATTTAAAAAACATAATAAATAAATAATAGTAATAATAATAAATTTTGAGCTCCCCAGGTTTCCACCTGGTAGAGCCTCTGCTTGTTTCCCTTTCTTCTTGTTTCTTTGTTAAAAATAAAAACAGGTACAAGAACAAGTGTGGGGGAGATCTCTCAAGCACAACTAAAACACACTCAAGATCTTCCCTACGGTTTGCACAACACCAAGCGAATCATCAAGAAGGACAAAGACACATGACTTTCATCAACTCCTTCATCTTCAACGGTGGTTTGTGCAACTCTACCCTCATATCTCCTGAGTTTACTTTGAAGGTTTAATTTGATTAATTTGAAAGGGGCATTTATGTTTTGACACACCATCTCCATGCTATCCTTTGATAAAATTTGCATACTCCTTATTCCTCGCCAATATTCCTATAACTTGTGAACACCTATTATAGGGACCCCATGTTGTCTAAGTAATTGAAGTATGTGATATAACTGGATGATTTGAACCTTGCTCTTTTTATGATGGACTTGGGATTTATTTTTATAAAATAAAAATGCAATAGCATGCTCCTCAATGATAATGAATTTCCTACCAAGGCCACATGAAATGTTTAATTTACACAAACCTTTAGTCATATGCAGCTTGTCGGATCATTGAGTTGGGTCAAATTGTTGTGACCTATGTGAGATTATGGTCATGCACCCATGATTGAGATTCACATGCACCCACCAAATAATCCAACTCTCACCCCGAGAGTTGCGCACAACATGCACCCATCCATCCACCAAAAATATGCCAACTCTTACCCTAAGAGTTGCACACTCTTCCATTAAATAAAAATGTCGACTCTCACCCTCAGAGCCGCACATTTGTTTTCCACCAAATAAAAATACCGACTCTACCCTGAGAGCCGCGCATTCATTCTCCACCATATAATTATTCCTCGCATTCCATCACGACATCTCTCCATTCAAAGTTTTCATTTCTATTAGAAGAGATATGGGCTTTGTTTAAAAAAATATGTATGCCAAGGGGCACAAAAAAAAGGAAAAAAATTTACATGCCAAGGGCATGAGAGAAAGAAAAAAATCCAAGCAATAAACAACGGGATAGTCCAAAGCCCCGTTCAAAGAAAAAATATAGATATATGATCTTATAGCCCATATCTCTCCAAAAAGTTTCATTCCATGCAATAAAGGAGAGAGTCATGATGCATCGAGTACCAAAAACATGTAGAATTAGGAATCATCTTCCATTCCACACACTTGCACATCTTAATCTAGTATATGACTTGTATCTCCGTGTGGTTTGGTTTTTGACTCGATAATATATGTGATGCAAGTATTCCCACTTTCATACCTACCCAAAACTCCACTCAAAAGCTTTAGAGATAGGTTATGAAAGAAGGCAATTTCAAAATGCCTTGGTGAGGAACCAGACACACATATATGAGTGACTTGAGAGTATCATTTGAGGAGCAAGGCTATCTTTTCTTTTTCAAAAATCTTATGAAAACCCAAGTTTCTATGTTAATTGATGTAAGGGGATTTGAATCCATGTTGTTCCATTTTTCAATTACCCAAGACAATTTGGTAGACAATTTTAAGATCACAAGTGCAGGTGAAGCTTGGAATACCTTGTATGCAGATTATATATCAAGGAGATAACACATCTTAGTCCTTTAAACCTTTACTTGAGGACGAGCAAAGGACTAAGTGTGGGGGTCTTGTTGGCAGTCCTTAACTCACTTTTTATACCGCCAATAATATATAAATCCATGGAACATCACAGAAAAATATTATTTATCTAACAAGTTCCACGAGTTCTGGTGTTTTCCATTGTGTTGCAGGAATATCCAGGTTTTCATAACATAAAAGTATCTCAAATGATAAAATAGACTACACCATTGCGGAGAGCTCATCGTGCTGATCAAAATGCATATATTATTCGCCTCATTTGGAGATCCCAATAAAAAGATATATAAAGTTCAAGTCTAATTTAGGACTGCATGAGTAGGCTTGAGTAATTTGGCCATAACTCACTCATCCGAACTCCGATTGGGCTGAATTGCCCATCAAAATGAAGCTATCAACAAGGCCCAAGTGATCCCAAAAGGCAATGGCCAGATGGGCCCACCAGGAGACTAGCCACCCCCAGGACCGGCCGCCCCCTGGTGTGGCCTTTCGGGCCCAGTTTTCTTCTGGCGGTTGTAAGGCAGTTCCCCAAGGATGGTCCCACCTACGATCAACACAGATGGAAGGTGAAAATCATCCTTTGGAGGTCGGGTTTGGGTCCTTCCATATGGAGATGACCATTTTTCAAAGAGCCCCCTCCTCTCCACCTATAAAAGGAGGCTCTCTCCTCCTCATTCAAGCATCAACACATCAAGGGACAAGAGCACTACACACTTGAGCATCATTCCAAAAGGGCTATGCCCTAGTAGCTACCTAGAGTTAGAAAGAGAGATGTGAGGAAAGAGAGCAAGGAAGTGCCGGGCTTGTCGGTGTCTCCCTGAGCTTGTACCTCTATGAACAAGTACTTGCTCCTTCATAGGATCTTGGCTAAGTAAGTGTTCATGTTTCTTATAGTCTATTGAGTCTTTTAATTAGTTGAGCTTTACCTATACTTGTTTGTGGGTTCGTCGTTCATCCTTGTGATGAGTGCTCTAGTAGAAGGACCCCGGGAATAGGTAAGCCTTGATATCACACTAGAGTAGTAGTTGACAGCTTAGATGTGGTGTTTAGGCTCGAAGCTACCTTCGTTTGTCTCGTATCTTGATGGGCAGAGGGGTAGGCGGGCAGGTGGTGACAGCCCTGTTCGTCCGTTGCACTCCCCCACATCAGAGTGCGGCGTAGAGCTGTGGGCCAGAGGGGCCTGGCAGACCAGGCCTAAGTCAGTGCCCGAAGTGAGCAAGTAGAAGTTTTACAACGCTATTCTTAAGACCGAAAAGCTATAGGAATCCTTCTCTACCCCCTTTCAATCCCTACCCTTGTGTTGTTCCTTGGGTGAATTAGTCAGAAGATGTACCTCCATTCCCTGTGGAAAATACAATACCCTGAATACTTCTGGGTGAAGGCTACAACGGTATTTTTGTGCGTATGTGGACTTTTCTACTAACGCTAAGAAACACCAATAGTTGGCTTGCTTCTCCTTTTGATCTTTGCTTGCTTGAGAGAATACCACTTGAATCATCATTCGATTTGACTTGTATTTCTCTCTATTTGGGTGTTGCTTGCTCTTTCTTGATCAATCTTCTTGATGTCTTCAACTAAGCATCTCTAATATTTCTTGGATCACCACTTCCATGTTAGCCTTCCAAGCACGCTCACTTGGTTTAACCCATCCATGGGCGGCAAGCCCCTCAGCAGGGAGAAGTGACATCTCTCCAAAGAACCACTATTGACACCCAATTGAATTGCCTTCACCTAAGTATCTTGAACATCCTTAGATTATCACCTCCATGTTGGCCTTCCAAGTACAGAACTTGTCATTCCCAAACTCCTTATGGGTGGCTCACCTCCTCAGTGGAGAGAAGTGATCTTGTTCTAAGAACAATTCTTGACACTCACTTGAATAGCCTTTTGCTTGATTGATTCTTTTCTTTCTTGGTCTTCAATCAATCCAAAACCAAACATAGGTTCCTCAATCACTTGTAGTCATGATTCTCACTTGAGGACCTTTCAATTTGAGTGACTCTTGATTTTTCTAATGTTAGTCACTTTTCTGGCAGATTCTGTACCCTTCAAAGAATAATTCACATCTCCAAATTTACAGCTCCAAATGCCACGAAATTTTGGTGGAGATGTGTGACACAAAGTCTTATAGAAGCTGTAGAAATTTGAGATTTATTGGCCTTCTAGATTGCTATCAGATTTCACATCTTCCCACACTGCTACATGCTGAAAACTGCTGCACTATAGCTGACAAGAACTACTCCAAAACAGTAGCAATTCTTACCAATTCTTATGAAATTTGTACAGTATATTGTAGCATAAGTGTAGAGCATGTATATCAAATTTCAAGCCAATTCAATAAGATTTGATCCATAAAACTTAGACTTGAGCACTGCTAGCTCAGATTTTAAATATTGTACATATTTAAGCAATTGAGCTATGGTTCTTCAAAATGAATCAAACTTGATATCAACTTGTTTGAATACTTACACAAGACATATGTCAAATCAAAACACTTACTAAGAGTAATCTTGTGATCATATCAATCCAAATCAAACCAAATTTGACTACTAAGCATTTAATCCATTCAATCATCTCATGGCAAGCAACATGTGCATATATATCCAATTCAATCAACTCATATGCACCCCAATGAATTAGATCAACTAAAGATAGAACTTGATAGCTCATAATCTTTCAATTAGCAAGCTTCAACATAAATAACATACAAGCCATCAAATATGCATAATATTTCACCATAACTTGATTATTGCACTTGTATGTTGTAGCATTTGGACTTCACTTGTCATGACTTGGCATTGGGATGAGAATAGCACTAAGCTTGAATACTTGACTCAATCAAATGACGGACAATGTAAAATCAATTGAATCAAGCCTCCAATGCCAATGGTACCTACAAACATTCATCCACTTTTTGATGGTACCCAAACTTGTTTGGGTCCTCTCAAATTAGAAGCAACATACTTAGGCATAGCCTTAGTATGGATAGCAGGATGTTTTGCAATTGTAACCATAGAGGTACCATTGCCATCCTTTCTAAGCATATTATTTGCATCAATTTAAATAGGCTTAGAAGTTGTACCTAGGGGACAAGAATGAGCCATGTGTCCCTTTTCCCAGCATGAATAACATCTTCTCTTTGGTAGAGCCTTATCTTCATTGCTCTTGTGATACTCTTTATTGCCTTGCCTCTCATGAGTTGCTTGAGCCTTCTTCTCAAACTTGTTAGAACACTTTGAGGCAAAGTGTCCCATGTCTCCACACTTGAAGCACTTGATGTGAGCCAAATTCTTCTTCTTTTGAATCTTGCTCATCATCTTGTTGGCATCTTGGATATGAGCTGGATGCCTTGCTCTTTCAGCCCTTCTTGTTTTCTTCTTCTTCCTCTTCAAGGCATCAACTTTAGCTTCATGATTGATCTTGACTTGGATGACTTGGGGTTGTGATTTTAGCTCAACTTGAGGTTTCTTGGTTGGGCAACACTTAGCAAGGTGTCCCATTTCATGGCACCAGTAGAACATGAAATGATCTAACTTCTTTTCTTCTTGTTTCTTCTTTATCTTGCCCTTGCCCTTGTTGAAGCCAATGCCACTTTTGTCACTGTAGCTTCTTTTGTTCTCCATCATGTGCTCAAAGGTGACTTGAGAGTTATAACACCTCTCTAGCTTGTTGCTCAAATTCTTTTCATTCTTGAGCTCATTATTCTCCTTCAAAAGGTTAGTCTCACAAGACATAGAAGAAGAACAAGCATCTAAATTTGAAGAACATGGCATATCAAGTAAATCATCACAAGAGGTGGATACATGCTTCTTGCCTACATCACAAGGGTTAGCAACAATATGTGATTGATCAATAGACCCATGTGATGAGCTCTCATCTTTTTCAAGTTTCTTTAAAAAGGCTTTAGTGAGAGAATTGAGTTTTTCCAAAACTTTTTCATGAGACATAAGTATTTGCTCATGTTTCAAACTTAGCTTATCAAGTGAACACTTAGTGACATGAAGTAGATGCTTTTGATGTTCACTTGATTTCTTTAGAAAAGAGTTTTCATTTTCCAAATCCATTGATTTTGCTTTCTCATTTTCTAAAGACATGGTCATTCTAGTAATTCTACTAACAAGCTCATCATATGAGGCATGATCAATCACATTGCAACTTGATACCTTAGTGTCACCTTGTGACATGAAGCAATGTGATGGTGTAGGAGAGCTTGTAGTAGCATCATCAATGGAGTATGCACCATTATCACCATCAAGTGTGCTTGGGGTAGAATCATCACTTGCACCACTTGAGGCTTTGTCATCTATCATCAAGTGAACTTTTGGTGACGATCATCATCATCACTTGATCATGAGGTGGAGCAATCCTCCACAACAACCTTGTTATTGTCATGCTCAACATCATCATGTACCACCTTTGGCTCATACTCCTTGTACTTGCCATCATCCCATGTGGAGATATCACCATAGAGGTCCTTGATGGACTCCCATAACATACGAGCGATTCCCCAATGATACACCTTGTCAAGCACATCATCACTCAAAGCACATATTAGATAATTATGAGCATTTGCATCAAGTTGATTGAGAGCTTCTTGAGCTTTGGTAAGGTTCATATCATCCAAAACATGGGTGAGACCATCAGTGACAATCCACCAAGCCTTAGGACCCATGGCATGAAAATGATCAAGCATATGGTGTTTCCACCGTGCAAAGTGTGTGCCATCAAAAATATGTGTGTCACATAGACAATCATCACTAAACCCCTTAGTTTCCATCCTCTCGGGTTGGTGAAGACCACAAATGAGAGACCCGGCTCTGATACCACGTGAAAGGTCGAGATAGCGGACTAGAGGGGGTGAATAGTCCTTTCTAAAACTAATCGCGCCGGCTAACCAAAACAAATACGAAATTAAAACTAACGGTCTAGCCAAGAAATAGAAAACAAACTCGGTTTGAAACGGCTACCCCGGACAGTCTGGGGGTCAAAGTACGGACAGTCCGGCCTTCTTCAAAAACTAGCCGTTAGGTTCAAAATATGAACTGCGGACAGTCCGGCCTCTAAACCTCGGACAGTCCATAGTTACCAAATAAAACTCGTCAAGAGTAGCCACTTCTGCTGTCTAAAAGTCCTATTTTTCTCGGACAGTCCGCCCCCTAGGCCCGGACAGTCCGCGGTTCAACTCCAGAGCACAGAATAGAATCTGTCCAGAAAACTTGCTTCTTCAAAATTAGACGGCGGGCAGTTCGCGCTAATAAGGGCAGACAGTCCGTCGTTAAAAAGACAGTAGCATGCGCTCCTCGCTAAAATGGCGTAACTTTTAGCTCCGAACTCCAAATTCGATGATCTTAGACTTTTTGGAAAGCTTACTAAGAGGGCTACACAAACCACATAGCCACTTAATTCATATCACAAAGGATCAAAGCAGTTTTTCAATCCAAGAGCCATTATCTCTCTTTTCAAATCATAAGAGTTTGCGGAAACATCTCCAACTCCTTCGCCTTTGCAAATGTGCCAACACCATCAAGTGTACATCACTATGTGCATGTGTGTTAACATTTTCACAATCATTTTCAAAGGATTTTCACTTGCTCTCACAACGCCACTCGATCCTAGCTTGTCGCAAAGTTAGATCGCTCAAGTGTCACTAGATGACCGATATGCAAACAAGTTTGCCCCTTTTGATAGTACGGCTATCAATCCTAAACCCGGTCATCAACTTCTCTACACACCTTATGACCGGTGAAATGAAATGCCCTAGGTTATACCTTTGCCTTATGCATTTCCATTTCCATCGTCTTCCTCTAATGTGCCAATGCAACAAATGCACTGACATGTTCACGAAATGATATGATCCACTTCATATTATCATGCAACCTTCTTGGTCCATCGATCTTGACCTCACTTGCTCTTCACCGTCTCATGGTCCATCGGCGTCAAGTCTTATCCAAGCTTCACCAGCTCATGGTCCATTGCTTCAAAGCCTTGACTTGCCCTTCACATATTCACCGGTCCATCGAGCCAAGCCTCATCTCGATCTTCACCATCTCGGTCACATGACTTCATGTCATGTCACATTTGAAATTAAGCTCCTCCATTGTACACTCACCTAATGGACTAATTTCCTATGTATATCACTCAAGCACATATTAATCCAATCTAAAGTTGTCACTCAATTGCCAAAACCACATAGGGACCTTTCAGACGCTAACAATTATTTGAGACCGCCTCCTCTAGTGAAACCATTTTGTAGTAGTAAAATGTGTGTTACATGTTATAATAGGTTTTAGGGATGTGAGATCCGAGTTAAGACGGAGAATTGAAGAAACAATGAAGATTCCTTTAAAAGATTACCCATCAGAGGATTCACTGGATAACTGGATTAGGCCTTCTTGATCATGATGGAATCCACGTGCTAGATCATAATGGTGGAAACCAATAAGTTGGCCAGAAAGACAGTGCATACATAATGATACGGTGAAAAGAAGAATGAACCGGTCGATAATCCAGTACTCACTTTGTATAGGATTCAGTAGACGAGGTTTAAATTAAACATTGAGAATATAAATCGTTAATAACTTTAAATTGTTGAGTTGAGCAAAGACCACGTAGAGAAAGAGATCGACTTTTGGAGAGGGTACACACGTGGTTGGCTGCCTGGAGAAGGAAACCGATCGAGTACCACTGCTGACTCTGTGCTCCTATCTCTCTAACCTGATCAAGCTGCTATAATTGGGTTGGCCGTTCTATTCACTATTCTCCGTTTGTCCTCTCGGTTGCAGATTTGTGCACTGGACGTGAATATTGTTTATGATCATGATTATTGCCCTATCCTGATCGGTTGCAGCGTCGTACTCGTACAGTAATAATGTACACTTAGTCCTCCTTCAGCAAGCTACCTGCTAGCTGCTACATCTATATATACACATCGCGGCGTCGCATACATAAAGCAAAGTAAATGGAGTCCCTTTATATATATTACTTAGCTACATTTTTAGTAATGTCGATGCATTACTTGGTTGCTGTATCCGTGACCTGCTTGGCTCTGGGAGTGGGAGCTATCTTGGTCTTGCGATGGAAGAACAGTGGCCGGACGAGCGGAGAAGCGAGGCTGCTGCCGGGATCGAGGGGCCTGCCGTTCCTCGGGGAGACGCTCCACTACCTGGCAGCATCCACAACTCTTGGGCTATTGCCACCCTTCTTCGAGAAACGGTTGGAGAGGTTAAAAAAACAATACTCCTTACATTCTGAATTATAAGTCATACTACAATTTTGACCAAAATTGTAAAGATAAAACACAAAGATTGATGCATGCGAGCTTGGACATGGAGTTGCCCACAGGTATGGCCCCATCTTCCGGACGAACCTAGTCGGGGAGGACCTCATCGTGTCGGTGGACGTGGAGCTGAATGCCTATGTGCTGAAGCAGGAGGATCGCGCGTTTCAGATTTGGTACCCGCTCTCCTTCATGCGCGTCTTTGGCGATGACCTCATCTCAAAGACCATTGGCGTGCTCCACCGCCACATGAGGACTCTTTTGCTGCGCCTCTTTGGCCTCCAGACCACCCGCTCGGTGCTCCTGCGTGACGTGCAGCGAAGCGCGCGCGACGAGCTGCGCTCATGGCTCGGCCGCCCGGACGTCGAGGTCAGGACGGCCACCTCCAGGGTTAGTAGTACCATCGTTGTTATTACAGCTAGCTTCTTCTGCTTCTCTATTCGATCTCTAGATATGAGGACGTCTCTGCAAAGAGGCTGATCAGCCATGATGATGCAGCATCGGGAGGAAAGCTGTGGAAATGCTTCCACGACTGGATTTCGGGGCTATTCTCGTTTCCGGTTTGCATTCCTGGCACAACCTTCTACAGATGCATGCAGGGACGTAAGAACGTTATCAAGATACTGAAGCAGCAGCTCGAGGAGCGTAGGAACGGGGCAGAGCGTGAGAACGTGGATTTCTTCGATCTTGTGATCGATGAAGTGAACAAGCCAGACCCGATAATGAACGAGAACACCGCGTTAGACTTGTTGTTCGCGTTGTTCTTGGCAAGCCATGAGTCGACGTCGATGGCATTAACCGTGATACTCAAGTATTTGACGGACAACCCGAAAGCTTTGCAAGAACTAACCGTAAGTAGATATCCCTTTCCACAACTCGGTTGTGTACTCCACTTCTCAATATATATTTGGGTGTGTGATTCACTTCTTCAGGAGGAGCATGAAAGAATCATGGAAAGTAGGATCGATCCAGACTCTGATATCACGTGGGAGGAGTACAAGTCTATGAAATTCACATCTCACGTATGTCAGTATGCGCTAGAATTGTCAAAATAAAAGAAAATAAACTTGAAATACTCAAATATATCTTGTCCATTGCAGAATTCAAATGGTTGTCTTGGACTAATTAATATGCTTTCTATATGATATAGGTTATACATGAATCTCTAAGGCTGGCAAACATCGCACCGGTCATGTTCAGGAAAGCAAAGCAGGATGTGCACATAAATGGTATACATATGCATCATCTTCCACCCAGCGCCACTATCATCATGTTCAATAAAACTCTTCTAGCTACATTTCCTACTACATATTTTAATTAGGAGAATATAAATCAATGTACGTTCTAATCCATCCATTAAGATACGTACTATACATACTTTGCACTTAGGGTACACAATTCCAAAAGGATCAAAGATCATGATATGTCCACTCGCATCACACTTGCATATGAAGGTCTATGAGGACCCCTCGGTGTTCAATCCATGGAGATGGAAGGTATATATATATATGTGAAATAAACTCAAATCAACGGATAAATCTTTGCCCAAAGATCACACATGTGTGCATTATATATGTATAGGATATTCCTGAACCAGTTGGTGGCTCTAAGGACTTTATGGCCTTTGGGGGTGGTTTGCGGCTATGTGCTGGTGCCGATTTTGCCAAGCTGCAAATGGCTATGTTCCTCCATTACTTGGTCACCAATTACAGGTAAAAAGCTCTGTCTTTTATAGAGGGGGAGAGAACATTATAAACTTTTCAATATACTTTAGTACTTATATATCAATTGTATGAAAAAATCAATCTCGTGTTCTCTTGAATAGGTGGAAAACTGTCAGCAGTGGGACAATGGTATTTTATCCAGGGCTGAAATTTCCAGATGGCTTTCACATCCAGCTTATTCCAAAAATTTGAAACGTGGTTCCAGAAACCCTATCAAGGAATCAGGCGCAATGATATTAGTAATTATGTACGTCTTCAGTAGTAGTCATGACTAAATAAATAGGAATAAGAGTAATTTTATTAAATATTTGATATTACCAAGGGACACAGAAAAGGCTTAAAATCGATAACGATGTAGTATATTATTCGACCAATCAGTGTATCAAGACTCAAGTAGTTGCCAGCTGGCAATGTTCTGCTACAAATGATAGCGGCCAGAACGGAGAGTAGTATGTGTGCAAATTTTTTTTTTTCAAAAGGCGCGTGACAAACAGATTTGCCAGATTTTTATTAAACGGGTGAAGAAAAATACTACCGAATTACAAGATTACAGTCGAGCACGTGCTCGCCACTCCAACGATGACCAAACAAGATTATACAGGCTTAACTTTTTGAACATATAAATTACTTACCTGTCAAATTGGTGCACACACAGTCCAAATATGTCATAGGTGATTTTGATAGAATTAGTAAAGGTGACCGTACTTACGTATATGGCATGCCGGCTTGGTCATCTTGACCCATTTGTATGGCATGGCTTGGTCATCTTGACCCTAATGGCATGCGGGCACCTGCATTTTATGTACACAACACACACTGGTTAAATCATTCACGCACATGGTATCAACAATGGTTCACTCCTGCGACCGCTTCTGCAAATCCTAGCCGCCACTACTCGTGCCATCGTTGACCCCGGCACGCCAACCGTCCACCTCGCGCCGCCGCTGAGCTCAGCTCGCTGGCCCCTAAGAACCTTGACAACCAATCACTATTACAAGAGTAACTGATCCAGTATCTGGCGAATTAGAGGGAGTTTAGATAGGGGTTAGCAAGGAATAAGAGGTAGAAAGCAAGAACAGAGTTCTAGGGTGGAGCTGACGGAAGGTAGAAGACGAGTACGGTTCTGGTTCCATAGCTCTGATGTCTTCGCTTCTTCACCTTTGTAGATTGGCTGACCCCTTTCAGTTGACTTGGGCCATGAGCCTCGTTGCCAGCCCATGCATTCGCTTTGCTGCAGCCCAATTAAGCCCATTACATGACATTCCCCTCCGCTTCCAACGTGGCTTGCTCTATGGAGCTTCTAAATCTTGCATCTTGCATGCAAAGAGCAGAGTATGGACTCCCTTGGCTTGGTTGGAAGTTTCTGCAACTTATGGGTGTACCTCTACACGCATGTAGTAGTAGCTCTTCAATCTCATCATTGCCAGGATACAATTTCTGCACATCCAAGAGATAGCGTCATAGACTTTGCTTGTACTCCTTTGAGTATCATGTGAGGGTCTGGCGGCAAGCTGGTGCCTAGTCAAGAGTACAAAACTCCAAGACTATGGCATACTCCCTGAATGCCGGACCTGTCTGTGACTTGATCATAGCTCTTCTTCTATCAAAGTGCATCTGATACAATGGCTTTGTATTTTTCAGATTGTGCATGAAAGATTACTCTAGCAACACTCAAGTTTCTGACGTTAGAAATTGTCGAAGTCAAGGGCAGCAGCAACTCGCCTTGCTTGCGCTCGCGCAACGCAGCCAACTCTATAGGGAATCTTCCCCGATCATCAGAAATGTTAAGGATTGCTACAGCCTTCAACAGTAACTAAATTAAGCTGGCACCAGTAGGATCCTGAAATGCCACTTGAGTTGCATGAAAATAGAAGTGCTGAATGTTTTGGACTGGCAAGGCCAATGAAGAACTTTCCATCCCTTCAATGAAAAAGAAGACCTAAAACCTTACCAAGAGTAGTATCGCGCCCAGTTTGGCATAACCATGAGCATTCAAATCCAGAACACTGTCACGGACTGGGCCAAGCACATCGTGGGCCGCGCGCAGAAGTTGGACTACACTAGCTCTATTCGGGCCCGTAAGACAGCTATAGCTGTTGGGTTGTAATTCATGGGCCGTAGGCCATCTATTACCTTTTACATTTTTGCATCAAGACATGTATAAAATAGCTGTGTGGGTGGTTGAGAGGACAGCTAAGCATAAACAAAAACCCAAATTCTCTTCTCTCTGTCGCTCTCACGAGCTCCCCTTCTGCTGGAATTCGGCGATCGACGAGAATCCACCGCCGCGCGAGCACGCCGGCACCCTACCCCATCACGATCGTGACAACTGGTATCAGACGCCGGTCCAATCCTCATCCACCTCCATCCTTCCGCTACCTCATCCACTCCCTTGCGTGTTGCAATCCACCACCGCTGTCCTGCTCTCGATCCGCCATTTTTTTCCAAGATCTGGTGATCCCACTGTTTCTCCTCGCTGGCGCGTGGTCCTACCTTAACCGCGTGCATGGCTTCCGTGGAGAACTCGCTGTCTACGCTGTCACAGCAGATGACAACGATGCTTAAGTTCATTGAAGGATTCGACAAGTGGAGTACCTATGTTGAAGACATGAACAAGTCGTTGAGCAAGGATCTGAAGAAACTCATGTCGCGCATTGAGGCATTGGAAGCAGGCCCATCTCCATCTGCTCCGCTTTGGCCTCGCCGCACGAGGAGGGGGGTG
The DNA here is from genome assembly GCA_023333625.1 of Bothriochloa decipiens. Classification (NCBI taxonomy): domain Eukaryota; kingdom Viridiplantae; phylum Streptophyta; class Magnoliopsida; order Poales; family Poaceae; genus Bothriochloa; species Bothriochloa decipiens. Next base: position 19,010 of record JALGXP010000319.1, on the reverse strand, counting down.
GGTCGTTGTTGGCCACGGCGCTACACTTCAACCTCAGGGGACCGATGTTAGGGTCCACACCCTTCATCCTCCCCTGACCAATGGTCAGTTCAATGCTACCCCCTCTAGTACTGTTATGGATCCATCTGTTATGCATCAGTACTATCCAGTTCACCACAAGGAGTTTAGATTGCCTAAAGCAGAGTTTCCCAGATTTGATGGTTCAAATCCACGAATCTGGAAAGAGGATGCTGAAAAATACTTTGACATGTTTGGTGTGCCTGTTCATCATTGGGCACCCTTTGCTACCTTACACTTCAAGGGCATAGCAAAGTTGTGGCTTCAAACTTATGAGGCCCAACACAATGTGGATAATTGGGTCGAATTGTGTTTAGCAGTAGAGTCTAAGTTTGGCAAGGACCTCTATCAAAATTCTATGCAAGAGCTGCTGCATATGCATCAAACCACAACTATGCAGGAGTACCATGATAGGTTTAATTTAGCGATGCATAAAGTCTTAGTTCATAATGGTCATCTGGATGATATTTTCTTTGTTAGCCAGTTCTTAAAGGGTCTCAAATCTGACATTCATGCTGCACAGGTTTTACACAAACCAAGAACAGTTGACCTGGCCCTCTCATTGGCAAAATTGCAGGAATCTAAGACGGAGGCTCAGCAAAGGTTCTATTCTAAGAGGCCTTGCAAGGACTTCAACAAGAGCAAGCATACACCTAATATTCAACCTGGTGTTCTGGGGGGCTCTTCCTGATACTGGCAAGTCAGTAATTGATAACAAATTGGTAGTGCTCCATGCTCAACGCAGAGCTCAAGGCTTGTGCATGAAGTACGGTGAGAAATGGGGCCGCAATCACAAGTGCCCTGACAAGGTATATCTGCAAGCAGTTGAAGAATACCTACAAATTTTGTCTGTTGATAAGTCCGAACACAGTCAGTCAGAAACTGATGAACAGTCTAATGATGAGTCTTGATGGTGAAATATACTCATTATCTCATTGTGCTGCTGTGGGTATTCAAGGCAAGAAGACTGTTAGACTCTCTGGTAAAGCTTATGATAAGGATATTCTGATACTTATTGTAACACCTCTGGTGTTATATTAACTAAAACCTGCCATGTCATTATATGCACTACAAAGCATTCATGATTAGGTTAACATTGATGTGCATTAACTAAAACAAGTTTATATTTCATAGGTTGATTGTGTTTCTGGAATGTGTTGTCACATGAAATAATAAAACCCTACTTTTGAATGTCATCTCAAATACTTAGTTTATATTCTATGTACTTAAGGTGTAAACTGTGTTTACACTAGTGTCAAGCATAGTGTATAAATCTAAGTCCAACCCTAAAAATGATTTCCATATTTGAAGTTGAATCTGGATTTCAAAGCTTATTCTCAAGTCTTGCAATTTAAATTTAAATTCAAATTGGAATGCTATAAAAATGATTTTCAAAAGTCAACCTGGTCAACCAAGGGTACTATTAGGTCATTGACCTAAAAATGTCCTTGGATGATGTATGTGATCACTAATAACCAACCAATTAAATTAGAAACTAAATCGAGTTTGAATTCGGTTTCAAAAACCCTTTATTTCAAAACCTAGTTTTATCCCCTTTTCTATAATTCAAAATCTATAAGGAATTTGGGGATACTATAAAAAGATAGTTTGTAGATCTTAAAAATAGATACAAAGTTGGTATGTAAATATTTTCAAGTTTCTACAAAGAATTTCAAATAAATTTGAAAATACAGTTTTTCAGCATTTGTCTCCTTTTGATTTTAAAACCATAATTCAAAAATTATGCATAATTTGGGAAAACTTTGTATATGAAAAAGGTTTTGTTTGAAAATTTAAGCATTTCATAATTTTGAATATTTTCAAGTTTTATTGAAAAATCAAAAGTAATTTCAAATGTTTGTTTCTAGGGTTTTACTTCTCTTTTGAATTTGAATTCATATTTCAAAATCCAGACAGAATTTGAGGATGCCAGTTAAATAAAAAGTGTAGCTCTTGAAAAGTTATGCAAATTATATTTTTGGAGATTTTCAAGTTCTTATATAAATTTTGGAGTAATTTATAATTTCAGACGAGTGGCAATTCTATAATTTTCTTGAACAGCACCGAGACCTATCGACGGCCGCCATCGCCGGCTTCTCAAGCCGCGCCGCCGTCCACCGCCGCACATGCCACGGCCACCAATGTGCTCCTGGACGCGTGAAGCTTCGCCATCACCGTGTCGCCCGTCCATGCTTCGCCTCTGCCCTATAAATAGGCGTGGTCGACCATCGTCGTCCTCTTTTCTTCTTTCCCGCACCGCCGTCGAGCTTGTCCCCGCTAGCAAAATTCACCACCACCGATCCACCTCTGCCCGCTTCGTCTTGCCAGAAGCTCCGCCACGTCCTTGCGCTTCGATTGAGCTAGCTCGTGCTCGCTCTCCCCGCCCGAGCCGCCCGTACGACGTCATCTTCCTCGCTAACGGCAGCTGCGCCGCCGCGAGGTTTTTCACCGTCGACCGCCACCAGGGTTGGTTATTTATCTTCTCTAACCTCACTATCATGTTCTCCATGCTACCCTACTTCTCATGCACACCTTGGTTCGTTCAATGGTGCACAGAAACCGCGGTGACACCGTTCTTGCCACCGGAGCGCCGCCGCCGCCATCAGTGTCGCCGTCCACAGCTCGACTCAGCCACTCTGAGCTTTCATCAATGCGCGCACCGTGCCTGTGGTGAGCTCTTGCATCTGTTGGTGCCCTCAATTTCACCTCTCTTGCGCCGTAGGGTCCAGCCGCCGTGCGTCGCCGCCGGCGTGACCTTGCCGCTCCACCGCGCGCGTAGCCGTTGCAGCTGGGGTTCAAATTGGGTTCCATCTTGTTGACGTTTGTGACCACAAGAGTGTGTAGCTCAGATCCGTGCACTCACCGTCGCCGAAAATTGCTCCGGTGAGCATTAACGCCACGCCCGAGCTCCGCTGCGCCGCCATGGCCGCCGGCGTGGGTGCCGCCGTCGCTCCGCCGCGGCGTTAGCTAGCTCAGTTTGCTCGCCGTGTCGAGGTGATCGTGTAGGTGCTAACCCCGTGGCCGGAGACCTCGCCGTCGACAAGAAATCACCACAGGCAGCGTCGGCCGGCGTGGTCAGCGCGGGAGCACTGTTTCCTTTTTCCTTTTTCTTTTCTAGAAAATGATTTAAATGCTATTTTCTTTAGAAAATTATAGTAATTCATATATAGCTCCAAAAATTCTAAAGAATTTTATGTATGTTCTTCATGATGTCATCTACCTAAGAAAAATATGAAATGTCAAATTTGAATAATTTTCATATGTTAAAATTAGCCCTTTTAATTGAAAAATGGACCTTCAATGATTTTTAATAAATAAAATAATTGGCTTTTAATTCTGAAATTTGTTTTGCCATCTAGTTAGGCCAAGAGCTTTTCAAAATAAAATTTTGAGCATAATTAGACAACTTTAATTTTTATGCCTTTATTTTATGCTTTAATTAATTAATTAATCCCCTTTAATTAAGTTAATCATTATAGGAATTGTTTGACTTTCGGATTGATTCATGACCTTGGGTCATTAACCCTAATGACCTTTGGCACTTTAATTAATTGTTTGCGCATACCTGGATCATGTCATTAGGGCTTAATTAACGTTATTTTATGCGTTTAATAACTTTCTTAAATAATGTAGTTAACCCTAATGAACTTAGTATGTTTTGGGTGGCTTGCAACTTTATCATGAAGAAAAGTTGTACTCAAGCCTTTAATCTGGTTGTGCATCCATCGAGCATCATGTTTACTATTCAATCATGTTGAAGCATATCATTATATCGTGTAGTTTCCGATAACGGAGAGTTTAACGTTGTCACCCCAGATCCGAAGGAAGAGCAGGCTCAGGAGTTGGGAGTTGATCCAGAACTTGAGATCGTCTACTCCGACCACCAAGGCAAGCTCTGGATGCATTCAAACCCTATTCTATTTTATAAAAGTTTTATCGCTTCAGTTATGATATGTTGAATTAAGTAATAGGAGTTGAGTGAAAACCCACCAACTGCATTACCTGTCTTATATCCATAATTCCTTGTTACCTATTCTAAAAGATGCGTAGTAATGCTTAGCCCTACTTAATTAATTAAGTGTTCAGAGATAAAAGAATGAAAAAGATGAGTTTGGCTTTATCTGTTAAAATCATGATGATAGTTAATAAATCAAGTCCGGACGGCTAACTTGCATTGGGAATGGAGTCCCTCTGTAGTGTTTCCGTCTGTTGATGCCCTAGGTCCCGTGTCGATGGTGAACTGGTGATATCGAGAAACTAGAAAATCCACATGCATGAAGTGGTATACGGTAGGCCAGAGTCCCCACGTATGTCATGGAGTGACTTATAATGGCCAGAGTCCCCACATATGTCATAGTGTGTTATACTGTGGGTTTAAGTTCCCACGTATCTCGGTACACTGGGTCGAAGTGCTCACGTGTATCATATGGTGATATATGGCTGTGGTTGTTATCCCGGTATATCGGTTCATCTGGTATGCTTAGGAGTTAGAGTCTCCTATATATCAGTGACCTAGGTCCCAGTTGGGTATATAAAATGGATTCGAATCGTCGTTGCTTCTCAGAGAAGAAGACTCGATCGGTGTTCATCATCATAGTAACAACTTGAATAATGAGTAAGGTTCATGAAGGAAGTTGGTTGATAATTTTGATCTTGAGTAAGACAGCTTTTCTTTCTTTCAAGCTTTTCTACAAAATTTCTTATCTCCTGCAAGCCCTACCTTGTCCCTCTAGCCTGCATTTCCTGAGTCTTCACCCCTCTTTTTCGTCAGGTCAGTCTTGTTGAGTACTTTTGTACTCAGGGTTTGTTGAACCCCTGTTGCAGGTGAGCCTCATGGGCAGGAATGCTTCGCATCCTGCTGCATGACCGTCGTCGAGGAAAGTGACGACGAATAGGATATCTCGCTCTTGGGCAGAGCATATAATCAAGGTTGATGTAATAAGTTATATCGTTATTCCACTGCTATATGGTTTGTAATAATCCAACTTATGGTTTGTAAATGATTTGTAAACTTATGTTATTGTAATCCTTCCGCTATTTTACTCCGATGTGTATTATGTGTATTATTTGTATTAAACTGTTATAATACTACAATGTCTCTTTGTAATGATTGATCCTGCTCGGAGAATCGTGGATGATTCGGGATTTACCCGACAGACCTTTTAAGTTTTATGGAACACATTCATGGTTATTTAGAGTCTGTTTAGACAATAATTATGCGTGTGGGCCATAGAATTTAGGAGGTTCTGCCACAGTTATTGACTCTGGCAGTTCCAGCACCTTTATCAGTTCCAATACTGTTGCTGCATTGGGTTGTAAAGTCACCACAGTCGGCTCCATTGAGGTAACAGTGGATAATGGTAACAAGCTCCAAAGTACTCAACAGGTCTCAGATTTCACTTGGTGGACTCAGGGTCACTCTTTCTCTGTGGCTGCTAGAATTTTGGATATCCCACATTATGACTTAGTCCTGGGCATGGATTTGTTAGAGTCCCATAGTCCTATGTGGATCCATTGGAAAAGGAAACTCCTCAGGTTTTCTTATGCAAGGCAGAGAATCTCTCTCAAGGGAATCAAAGGTCAACTGTCTAGTTATCCTAAGATCAAAGCAAGAAAGCTTAAAGGCTTATTGAGAAAAGGTTCTGTAGCTCAGTTAGTTCACCTCTGTACCACTCTTCCTGATTCATCAGAAGAAACCATACCTGATCAAGTACAACAATTGGTTCAGAAACATTCTCACTTGTTCAAGAAACTTGAAAAGCTGCCCCCAACAAGACAGTATGATCATCAGATTGATCTGATTCTAGGTGTATAGCCAGTCAATATCAAACCTTACAGATACTTTCCAGGACAAAAGGATGAAATGGAGAGGCAAATCAAAGAGATGCTAACCAATGGGATCATTAAACCCAGTCAAAGCCCCTTTGCTTCTCCTGTGATTCTTGTCAAGAAGAAAGATGGCAGTTGGCGGTTTTGTGTTGATTATAGGCAGCTGAACAACATCACAATCAAGAATAAATATCCTCTACCCATTGTTAATGAACTTCTAGATGAATTACATGGAGCTGCTTAGTTCACTAAGCTAGATATGAGATCTGGGTATCATCAAATCAGGATGCATCCAGCTGATGAAGTCAAAACTGCATTCAGAACTCATCATGGACATTGGGAGTTTAGGGTCATGCCTTTTGGCCTTACAAAAGCCTTAGCCACATTTCAGTCCATCTGAACAACATCTTTCAGCATCTTTTGAGGAAATGTGTTCTGGTATTTGTGGATGATATCCTCATTTACAGTCTAACTCTGGAATCTCATTTGCAACATTTGTAGGAAGTGTTTGCAATTCTTGACAAGCACCAGTTATGTTTGAAGCAATCTAAGTGCTCCTTTGGCCAATCAAAGTTGGAATACTTAGGTCACATCATCATCAAAGAAGGAGTGGCCACTGACCCTAAGAAAGTGGAGGTTGTGGCTCAATGGCCAACACCAACAACTACTAAGCAGTTGAGAGGCTTTCTGGGATTATTAGGATACTACAGGAAGTTTATTAAGAATTATGGCTTGCTTAGTAAACCCCTCTCTGATCAACTAAAGAAGGATGTTCTGTTCCATTGGACACCTGACTTGCAAAGAAGCTTTGACAACTTGAAGCAAGCACTCATCACTGCTCCTGTCCTAATTCTTCCAGATTTCTCCAAGAGCTTCACTGTGGAAATAGATGCTAGTGGCCTTGGAATTGGGGCAGTGCTCTCACAAGAGAGTCATCTTGTAGCTTACCTCAGCAAAGCTCTAAGCAAAAAGGCACAGAGTATGTCCACCCATGAAAAAGAGTGTTTGGCTCTCATAATGGGAGTTACCAAGTGGAAGTCTTATCTTCAACACAAGGAATTCATTATTGCCACTGATCATAAGAGTCTTATCCATTTGGGTGAATAGAAGCTCCATGAAGGCCTGCAGCATAAGGCCTTTGTGAAAATTTTGGGTTTGCAGTATAAGCTGGTCTATAAGAAAGACCTGGAGAATAAGGCTGCTGATGCTCTATCAAGACAAACTGACCATGATAACTGTCTAGCTATCTCTGCTGTCACCCCTAGATGGTTGGAGATCATTGTGGAAGGCTTTACTAAAGATGAGCAAGCTAAACAACTTCTGACTGAATTAAGTCTTACAGGATGCAATGACAATGGATACACTCTATCAGATGGCATTATCAAGTACAAGAATAGAGTGTGGTTGGGAAATCATACTGAGGCACATCAGGCAGTTTTGCTAGCACTGCATTCCAGTGGTTTAGGTGGGCATTCTGGAGTCATTGCTACCTATCACAAGGTAAAGGCCCTCTTTGCTTGGCCCAATATATATGAAACAATTTGTCTCTGGTTATGTTGTTGCCTGTACTGTATGTGCACAAGCCAAACCTGAACATGGCAAACTGCCTGGGTTATTGCAACCATTGCCTGTGCCGCCCCATGCTTGGCATACCATCAATATGGATTTCATAGAGGGTTTGCCTAAATCAAAATCTTATGACACAATTTTGGTGGTGATAGATAAACTGACAAAATATGCACACTTCATCCACCCATATATAGCCTTATCAGTTGCTCAAGCCTTCATGTACAATGTTTACAAATTGCATCACTTGCCAACCATCATCATCTCATATAGGGATAAAGTATTCACAAGCAACTTATGGCAAGAATTGTTCAACATGTGTGCCACAACTCTTAACATGAGCTCCGCTTATCATCCACAAACCGACGGCCAAACAGAGCAATTGAATCAGTGCCTTGAAACCTACCTGCGTTGTATGGTACATGCTTGTCCTTAGAAATGGGCTTAGTGGATTTCTCAAGCAGAATTCTGGTACAACACTATATTTCACTTAGCTCATGGCATGACTCCTTTTAAGGCTCTCTATGGACACCCTCCACGACATTTTGGCATCAGTATTTAGGACACCCGCACTGTGGCTGAATTGGATGCTTGGTTGAAGGCTCGGGAAGATATCATGTAGCACATCCAACATAATCTTGCACGGGCTCAACAGCGTATGAAACATCAGGCTGATCGTCATCGTCAAGAACGAGTCTTTAAGGTGGGTGACTAGGTGTATGTGAAGTTACAGCCTTATATTCAGCAATCAGTACAGCGTCGAAGTAACCAGAAGCTGAGCTTCAAGTATTTCAGCCCTTATATCATTCTAGAAACCACTGGCAAAGCTGCTTATAAACTTCAGTTACCGGCTGGTAGTCAAATTCACCTGGTCCTGCATGTATCTCAGCTGAAGCAAGCCTTGCCTCTTGACGTAACAGTTTCCTCTGATGCCGATCTTCAGCTGTTAACAATTCTGGAATCTCTCCCACCGGCCAAGGTACTCGCTCATCGTACTCAGCTCATTAATGACACCGTGTTCCTTCTCTGCTAGTTTAGCAAGAGGCTTGTCCGGGTCATTGGGCGATCTGGCAACCCGCATCAGCATTGCCTGCATCACTTCGTCAGAACCCTTCGACTTTAAGTTGATCAGCTCGAGGGCGCGCTGAAGCTTTAGAGGGGGGGACATGTCACGGACTGGGCCGAGCACATCGTGGGCCGCGCGCAGAAGCTGGACTACACTAGCTCTATTCGGGCCCGTAAGACAGCTATAGCTGTTGGGTTGTAATTCATGGGCCGTAGGCCATCTTTTACCTTTTACATTTTTGCATCAAGACAAGTATAAACTAGCTGTGTGGGTGGTTAGGAGGACGGCTAAGCATAAACAAAAAACCAAATTCTCTTCTCTCTGTCGTTCTCACGAGCTCCCCTTCTGCCTGGAATCCAGCGATCGCCGAGAATCCACCGCCGCGCGAGCACGCCGGCACCCTGTCCCCGTCACGATCGTGACAAACACCTCCCAGTAGCTGCACACTTCCCCAGTAGCTGCACACTTCAAAAGGCATCGAAGGAGAACTTGCTCAGAATACTAACAATTGATCTGTCGATTTGCAAATGGGAAACGAAGTTATGTCAACTTGAAACAACTCATTTCCCATGCATGTAGGTGCTGGGCTGGTGGCCACGGTTTCAGCTCCAAAATACACAGAGATGGCAATCCTGCTGACTGGAAGTGAACATGTCTTTCCTGCCATAATTCATGTAGATTCCTAAATGGCTTGATAGTTTCCAGATCTGAGTTCCCTGAAAAAGCAGGCGGAGGCCTGGAGATTGTCAACAACACAAGCACATCAGACTGATTGTACTGGTTTGCATCTAAGCACCTTCACCAGCACCCATTCTTAGCTTACAGCGGCTTCTTTTGGAATACAGTAACAATATTGCTTCTGGTTCAGTGTCTATCCCCAAATTAAAGAACTTGGATGCCATGGCACACTCCTTATGTCTGAATGCCAGATCAACCTGTGACTTGATCATCGTTCTACTACCAGCAAAGTGCATTTTATCCAATAGCTTTGCATTGTCAGATGTTGCATGAGAGTGTACTCCAGCAACACTCCATTTTCGGACATTTGGAGTTAGCAAAATGAAGGGCAGCCGCTCAACAATATCTATTGACAAACCTTCTCAGCTCATCAGAAATAGTAGGATTTGCTCTAGTCTTCAGCAATTGCTGAATGAAGTTGGTACTCTCCATAACAGCTCCCTTAGCATGGTTTAGAACATTGTGTCCAGCTGAATGACAAGCCTCGACATCCTTGAGGTAAGCCTTCTGAAACAGATCCCTGGAGGCAGGCTTGAAGGCATAGATAGACACCGAGAAACGTGCGGCATCCTGGTCGGCAGCAAGAGCGTGAAGCACCACGGCAGTCGGCGGACGTCATGGCACCGCACAGGGAGACGAACAGAGGGTAGCTCGGCATTGCGTCGAACACCATCAGGGCAGCACTTGGGAGAGAGGCTGGCTTGCTCGAGCCTGCTGCTTTGTTAACCTCGGTCGGTGTCGCTGACGTGCTGGTCGTCAGCTTGGGGGACGCGGTCTTGGACACGAGCGTGCGGGCGCTACGCAACAACGGAGCTCGAGGACGCAGTGCGCCACCTCCGCGGCTGTATCGACGGAGACGAGCGCGCCTAGGTCGAACCCGAAGGCGAAGTACCCCATATCCGCGGCGGCGTCGCCAGAGACGACCGCGCCTGATTGAAGCTGCTCGAGGCCGAGGTGCTCCAGAGCCTCGTCGTCGTGGACGAAGACGAGCACGGTGCGGTGGTTCGATAGCTTTTTTCTCTCTCATTCAGTTGAGTTGGACCATGAGCCTCTTTGCCAGCCCATGCATTCGCTTTGCTGCAGCCCAACTAAGCCCATTACATGACACCTCCCTCACGTCTCCCGATCGTCTTTGCTGCTACCCGCCAAAGAGAGGCCCGCAAGAAAAGCAGAGGTCGATCGCCAGAAAGCCGTGTCCGATCGTGTCGCATGCCGCCTCACAAAATATTTTTCAAGCAGAGCTATTTCAATATTTTTCAGATTTTTTTCTATTGGTATACATTTTTCAGAAAATATTTTTATGTCGGTACAATATTTTTCAGTTAACCTGTCGGTTTTTGCACACACAGGCCTATATTCAAATTTCTAGTATAGCTATTCCAGTAGTGCAATGTTGTAGTGCTCAGTAACCTCGCCAGTCGCCACAAAAGTTAATCCTTGTATGCGAACCGAGAAACTTGAAAAACTTGAAAAACGAATATTCCTACTCACAATATTCATTGAATAACTTGATCAGGCATGCTGGATCATGTGGTGGAATCTAAGTTGATCAGGACGTGCTGGGTTATAATGGTGGAATCTAATAAGTTTTTTTTTTTAAATTACGCAGTACAACACAAACACCCACAACGAACACGCACACTCACCCTATGAACACACATACGCAAACCTTATTCTATAAGCATCTCCAAGGACAAAGTCGGCAGATCTAGAGATTTCCGGAGTCATCGATACCGCCTCATTGTCGATAAAAACGACGCTTACTACTCAAAGCATAACGTCAGAAAATTCTAAAATAAAACCATAAAAATACAAGCATCGTGACATGTCAAAAACTTGAATCCAGATAGATAAGTTGCACTACAAGGAACCTAACCAATTGAGCTATGGCAAGACATGCTGCACATCGAACGATACGGTGAACACAAGAATAAACCGGTAGATAATCTAGTGCATATAAGAGAAGTGGCACAGTTGAGGACCGAAATTACCAAAGCCCTCGAAGCTTTGTTTTGTTGGACGGGAATTTTCATATTAGAGCACATGAGAATTTTTTTCCACGGTGATTGAAGAATTTTTTTTTTTTTTTGTGGAAGCAAAGCAATCAATCGGATAGGGTTAGATGGTTGTTAACTTGAGCACAGAGCACGGAAGAAAGAGGTCGACTTTGGAGAGAGGTACATACGTGGTTGGCTGCCTGGGGAAGGAAACGAACCAGTACCACTGCTGACTCTGTGCTTCTATATCTCACTGATCAGACAAGCTGCTAATTGGGGGTTGCCCATTCTATTCTCCATTGCCCAATTAATTACCGTGTGCTTACACAGGGAAATAAATAAACTATTTTGGTCATTCTATAAATAGACCAGCAGTCAATAAAAAACGGTTGGTACTAGTTCATCTTATAGCCAACGTGTCCTTACCTAACTGTTGGGGATTACGTACAACAATTTGTGGACGGTTTCACTACCGTTGGCACTTAATTTGCTCTTTCTGCAATTACAACAGTTTGCCGACGGTTTTACAAAGACCATTGGCAATTAATTTGCCTTGAACGGCCTTTCAGCGGTTAACACCTCACGCTTGAGAATAGTTTGTAATGTTAGCTTTTCAAAGATCAAAGGGAGAACTTGTAACCATCAATAACACGTCAACTATTGGCTATTTTACAATTTCCCTAACTAACCATTGGCTATTATAGTTCCCTATCGGTACGGTACAGGTACTTCTGATAGTGGTGATTGGCTACCTGGGGAAGGAAACGAACAAGTACCACTGCTGATCAAGCTAAGGGAGAACCTGTGCTCCTCTCTCTCACCTGATCAAGCTGCTAATTGGGTTGGGTTGCCCATCATATTCTCCGTTTGTCCTCCCTTCGGGGTCTGAAAAACCGGTTTCTGATGGTCCAGCCCTGCACTGCACTGCACGTGAATAACGCTTATGATACATCTATATATAGACATCGAGGCGTGTTTACATAAAAAGCAAATTGAAAGCTGAGAGTTACACATATTATTAGAGCGAGCTAGATTTTTAGTAAAGAGTAATGTCGATGCATTACTGGGATGTTGTATACGTGACCTGCTTGGCTCTAGGAGTGGGAGCTATCTTGGTCGTGAGATGGAGGAACGGCGGCGGGCGAATGAGCCAAGGAGCGAGGCTGCCACAGAATAGGCTGTTCAACAAGGCTAGAACGCCCGTACGGTGTGAAAGCTGCTGCACGCATGGGACCGTGCATGCTAACAGTTCATTGGCACCACAGGTTTCTTCGGGCGCACAAGCACATTTTATTCAGCAGGACATATTTACAAATAATGGAGCTACTCGGGGTCCTAACATATAAGCTCACTCTAATTCTCGAACAGGTTATAAAAATTATTAAAATTTTCATTAAAATAGTACACACAAGCAAAACATATTTCATGTCACGAGTGGAAAAAGAAAGTTAGCAAAGATATTTTGAAGACCGTGTTTGGGCCAGCACGACCTGAAGGCATGCCGACGTGCCACGGGCCAAAAAAAAATTACCATGCCATAATGGAAATGTAGAACAACCAAAACAAAATCATATCGGCAAGGCCCGACATACCTCTTATGCCTCAAAGACACAACCCGAAGGGCATGAAGCATGAGAGGGTTGTGCCGTGATGTCCCAGCCCGGCCCAAGTCTCACCTCTACTTGTGCCTGCCCGTGAACGTCCTTCTCATTTTAGATGCCTTGGGCGACCTTGAACCCTCTGTTGTGCCCCCTCTGGGGTCCCACTTCATTTTTCTGTTGGGACGGCTCGACTACTTGTTATTGGGTTAGAGTTTGATGGAAAGAAAAGAGATAAAAAGGAACATGAAAGCTATTAAGACCCAAAAAATGGTGACATTGTCCTGACACAAACAATAATGACATGTTCTGATGATTTGGAGGCCCTGATGTTGTGATATTAAGTTAGAATCAGATCCGTCTAAACGTATTAAATAAGTTTTTCATCAAGTACTCATGGGCCTCAATCACACTCTACTATAAGAGTCATACCCTCTCAATATTCCAAGTATACAGAATATAATGTTGGGCTCCCATCCGTTTGCTTCTATGATGGTTCTCGATGAGCACGGAGTATCCATGCCCTATAAATTGTAACAAGCATCTTTCCAAGTGTACATCAATATCCCATTGTTCTTAAGCACATTGAAGGTACCAATATTAGGTAGAAACAACTTCTTTATATGGTTTGCAAACACGGTACAAATGTGTGAGGACCTGTTCGACTAAACTGTTGTTTAACCCATTTACACATTGTTTAAATTCGACACGATTGTATGTAATTTTTATTTACTTGGCTCCTTCATGAGATTTTGGCTAAGTGAGTATTCATCTTTTCTATAGTTTGATAGAAGTCTTTTGTTTAGCTGAGCTTGACCTTCTCTTGTTTACGGATTCGTTGTCCGTCCCCGTGACGGATGTTCTAGTAGAGGGTCCCTGATAAAGACAAATCACCATGATCGACACTAGAGTAGTAGTCGCTAGCGTAGACGTGGTGCCGAGGTTGGAGGCTACCTTCGTTTGCCTCGCACTCCTCGTTTGAGGGGTAGGTGGCAGGAGTGACCTTGTCCTGTCTATCCCTTGTAACCCCCACGTTCAGATACGACGTAGAGCTACAGGCCGGTATCGCCTGGCAGACCAGATGCGTTCCCGTGCCCGAAGTAAGCACGTAGAAGTATTGCAACGCTATCCTTAAGACCTTAAAGCTATAGGAATCCATCTCTGCCCCTTTTCTATCTCTACCCTTGTGTTGTTCATTGGACAAACTAGCTAGGAGAAATATCTCGGTTCCCTGTGAAAAATACAATACCCTGAATACTTCCGAGTGAAAGCTACAACGGTACTTTCGTACGCTTGCGGATTCTCTACATACATTAAAAAGTACCAACAACGTCCTAATGTGCCCGCTGCGGCGGTGCCACTAATCTGTATTTATTTTTTGCTAAAAATTCCGTATAGATGCAGTTCTAGATTGAGCCGCCCCTACAAATAGCAACTATAGAGTCATTATAAGGGTGGCTGATGTTTTCAACCGCCTTTACAAATGGCATTTGTAAGGGTGGCTGGTGGGGAACCGCCCTGACAATGGTTTTAGTTGTAAGAGAGTTTGCACAGGGGCGGCCGGCCTAGCCACCCTTACAAAGCATCACTAGCCAAAGTTGTGGACCTCTCAAGGTTTCATGGAGGGGAGAGAAGAAACCCTAGCCATAAGAAGGAAAAATTGCAAATGAGAGGGGTGAGGGAGATGAGGGCTCCCTCATCCTATTTATTAACACGCAGGGCTATTACACAATCCAATTTTGCCCTTGGATACATTAAAGTCAAATCACTAAGCCCAGAGGTATTATGGTCCAACCCTATAATTTTCTTGATCCGATGGCCACCCGCGTCTTCTTACTAGTAGCTTCGCTTCGACATAAACTCCCCAATGCTGTCATGTGCCGTCCGTCCACATCAGGACCTCTGCCTAGGTTTTGAGGCACAAACCCATGAAACCCGCCACCGATGGTTTTGAGGCCAAATCATCAAACCTCGTTGCGAGTAGCATAGTCCATACGCATCCTCTGCAGCTCGACACGTGTCACCACCGTCCTTGACCACTCAGATGCCAAGTCTTTAGAGCCACCCGCTCGACTTGCACGTCCGCCGTCTTGACTCGATCGACATGGTCACTCCATGTCCTCTTTTTTTAGAATTACACAGTACAACGCAGACGCCCACAACACACACGCACACTCACCCCTATAAACACATGTACGCATACCCTATCCTTATGAGCACCTCCGAATGACTGAGCACCCGGCAGATCTGGATATTTCCGAAGTCACCATTGGCGCCTCGTTTTCGACGGGAACGTCGCTTACCACTTAACATATAATGTCGAAAAATCCTAGGAAAATATGCGAGCACTAGGATTTGAACCCTGGTAGGTAGCGTCCCACTAGACCGTCCTACCATTGGACTATAAGCCAATTTGCCACCCATGTCCTCTTGCACTTGTCGATATCCCCAAGTGTCAACCACCGCGGCTAGCCACTCGACCTCCTGGTCCCTCCGTCCAAGCCTTACGTCCGCCAAGGTCCACCGGCATGGCACATCCTCCTTGGCCTTCACCTTGCCGTCGACTACTGCCTCCGAGCTCAACACTTGCATATCACAAGCCAAGAGTCAAGTTACGCAACACACTCCGTGTGCCAGGTTAGAAAAAATACCAAAGTGTTGATGTGTTGACAATCACTCATCACAAAAGCCGCTTACATATATCCATAAAAACCATATTTTCACAGAAGGACACACCACAAGAGGCGGTGGCGGCGACGAGCGGTGGAGGAGGTCACGTGAAAAAAGAAGAAACACTAGAAATAATCATTGTGGGACCAAAATTTAACTTTTTAGTAGTGAAATATTAGACACTTTTGGAGATAGTCTTATTTTTTTTCTCCTAATAACTTTTTAGGAGTTGGGAAACATGAAGTTTCTAGGAGAAAAATTTAAAAACTCTCGGAGATGCTCTAGCAAGAAGAGAAAATTATTTTCCACGGTGATTGAAGATTTTTGGTGGAAGCAATCAATGTCAATCGGATAGGATTGACTGATTGTTATCTTGAGCACATACAACACACAGAGAGAAAAATATCGACTTGGGGAGTACCACTGCTGATACTGTGCTCTTATCTCTCACCTGATCAATCAAGCTGCTAATTGGGTTGCCCATCCTATTCTCCGTTTGTCCTATCGGCTGCAGACTTGCAGGACCTCGATGGATATTCGGGTCTGAAAAACAAGGTTTCTGATGGCCCACCCCTGCACTGCACATGAGAAAAATGCTTTATATGATCCATGATTAGCGCTCGATATTTTGCAGTGACGTAACAATGTGCACTAGTTAGGCTCTCCTGCAAGCTACCTTCTCGCTGCTACACATCTATATATACGCATCATCGCTGCGAGCATACATAAAAAGCAGATTGAAAGCTGAGAGGTAGCTGAGTCCTCCCGTTACATATATATATATATATATATATACTTGAGCGAGCTACATTTTTAGTAATGTCGATGCATTACTGGGATGTTGTATACGTGACCTGCTTGGCTCTGGGAGTGGGAGCTATCTGGCTCTTGAGATGGAAGAACGGCGGCCGAACGAGCGGAGAAGCGAGGCTGCCGCCGAGGTCGAGGGGCCTGCCGTTCATCGGGGAGACGCTCCACTACTTGGCAGCGTCCTCAACTCTTGGGCTATTGCCACCGTTCTTCCATTAACGGTTGGAGAGGTATGTACAGTACTAGTATAAATACTAGTATAAATCACAATAGCTTTGTTTTTAGTTTTTAGTCTACACTAGGTAGCTTTCGTGGTTCCATACAATTTTAGGCTGTTCCACAGGGCTAGAACACCGCTAAGGTGTCAGCTCCGCTGCTCGCATGGGTAACAGGGACCGTACGTGCTAATTAATAACAGCTCGCTGGCACCACAAGTTTCTTCGGATGCACATGTTCAGATCTAATACATCTTTTTTATAAACTTAGATGTGGAATCTCAAATTGTTTCTAAATATATGTGAGTATGACTTAGGATGTATACATGCAAACTTTGGAAAAGATGTGGAACCATGAAAGTATACATCTTTTCTAAAGTTCATACATCTTTTAGTTTTATCCTAAGCTCATATTCATTCGTAGTATAAACATAGTATGACTTAGGATAAAACTAAAACATGTTGCACAGATAAACCTCATTGTCTAATTATTTTAACATACAAAGCATCCACATCAGTAGTCCATTATCAATCCCATATCTATTTTTTTTAAATGCAAAGCGTCTACCTTAACAGTCCACTATAGGTGTGCACCTCAGCAATACATTATTATTTACAATTAAAGCTCACTAGCATAAGAATTATGTTATCCATATCAGTGAGACACATCATTCATTATGAATACAATCTCCACGATTATGCTCATAATAAATCTATACAGGTATTATATCATGATCCTACATTACCAACACTTTACATATAGATTAATTAATTTTTATTAGTTAACATTATTCTAGCGCATTTATCTTTCTCCATCGTACCCACGGCAACTTAGGGGAATCCTCTAGTTTTGGAAAAGACGGACTATATATATTGTCTTTGATTCACGATTACCTCCTCAAGCTAGATGCATGATCCTGAGCGATTTAACAGCTTATCACGTACGTACATGGTTGTGAACTGAAAGAAATTGCATGCTAGTCGTAATGGATCGATGTTCATGCTTGGACTTTGCAGGTATGGCCCCATCTTCCGGACGAGCCTAGTCGGGGAGGACCTCATCGTGTCGCTCGACGCGGAGCTGAACGCTCATATCCTGAAGCAGGAGGAGCGCGGCTTCCAGATTTGGTACCCGCCCTCCTTCATGCGCGTCTTCGGCGCCGACAACATCACCTCTAAGATCGGCGTGCTCCACCGCCACATGAGGACCCTCGTGCTCCGCCTCTTCGGCCACCAGACCATCCGCTCCGTGCTGCTGCACGACGTGCAGCGGAGCGCGCGCGACGAGCTGCGCTCGTGGCTCGGCAGTCCGGACGTCGAGGTCAGGACGGCCACCTCCAGGGTCAGTTCTCGTTGCTATATATAGCTTCTTCTACATACTTGTTATTCACTATAAACATAACAAAGCTAAGAGAGGTCTCTTGCAAGGTGCAATCAACATCAGCATATGTGTCGTGCTTAATTATATAATGCTTCTGCAGATGATATTTGGCGTCACTGCAAAGAAGCTCATCAGCCATGATGATGCAGCATCAGGAGGAAAGTTGTGGGAATGCTTCCACGACTGGACTTCGGGGCTACTCTCATTTCCGGTTTGCACTCCTGGCACAATCTTCTACAAAAGCATGCAGGTACGTACGCTAATACATCCCCGCAAGATGTGTCAGATCACAACCTTATAAATTATTAGAAGTATATATCCTGCCATTAATCTGGTACATCACTGCAGGGGCGTAAGAAGGTTATGAAGATGCTGAAGCAGCAGCTCAGTGAGCGTAGGAACGCAGCGGAGCGTGAGGCCGAGGATTTCTTCGATCTTGTGATCGACGAATTGAACAAGCCGAACCCTTTAATGGACGAGAGCACCGCGTTGGACTTACTGTTCGCGATGCTCTTTGCAAGCCATGAGACGACGTCCATGGTATTAACCGTCATACTCAAGTATTTGACGGACAACCCCAAAGCTTTGCAAGAACTCACAGTAAGTAAATTAATTTGTTGCCACAGTTTGACTGTGTCCAGTTCTCAGGAAACATATATATGTACCAGAACACGCCATGTTTACAACGAATTCGTATTTGGCTCTGTGATGTTATCAGAAGGAGCATGAAAGAATCCTAGAAAGAAGAGTCGATCCAGACTCTGATATCACGTGGGAGGAGTACAAGCCTATGAAATTCACATCTCATGTATGTACTGACATAATTGTCAAAATGAAAATCAATTTTAAAAGAACACAAAAAAATCTTGTTCACGGCAGAATTGAAATGGTTGTCATGGACTAATATGCTTTCTACACCACATAGGTTATACATGAATCTTTGAGGCTGGCAAACATCGCTCTGGTCATGTTCAGGAAAGCAGATCAGGATGTGCACATAAATGGTATGCATAATCCTCTGCCCCCCGCCCCCCCCCCCACACACACACCCCATCATGTCCAATAAAAAAAATCTTCTGTCTA
>JALGXP010000318.1:7428-38322 GCA_023333625.1 Bothriochloa decipiens | reverse complement strand
CGACAACTTCATCGTAGAGCCGAGTGCAAGAAGCCTCGAGGCCCCCCGAAGGGGCATCTTCGACAAGATGCTAAAGGAGGGCCTTATCACAAGGCAGGGCGAACCACAACCTCGAGGACTGCCGGATGCTCAAGAAGTACTTTGAGAGCCTGGGCCTCGGGAAGGGAGACCCTCGATTGCTACATGATCTACGGGGGACCCTCGAGGACTGCCGGATGCTCAACAAGGAGGATGGCTTCCTGAGGTCTTCGATTGCTACATGATCTACGGGGGACCCTCGACCAAACTTACACCATGCCAATGCAAGAGGGAGCGTCAAGAAGTCTTCTCTATGCGGGTCACAACTCGTCGCTACCTTGACTGGTCTAGCACAGCTATCACGTTCGACCGTGACGACCATCCGGATCATGTCCCGAAGCTAGGGGTGTACCCACTCATCATTGACCCCATCATCGTCAACACTCGCCTCACCAAGGTGCTCATGGATGGAGGTAGCAGCCTCAACATCATCTACACAGATACCCTTGACCTCCTTGGGATCCCAAGAGAGAAGCTTCATCCTAGCGCCGGGGGTTTCCATGGAGTTGTCCCAGGAAAGAAGGCTCATCCCATCGGCCGCATCGACCTCCCCATCTGCTTTGGTACCTCCTCGAACTTTAGGAAGGAGATCCTCACCTTTGAGGTGGTCGGGTTCCAAGGCACGTACGACGCGATCATCGACAGGACTGGCTACACCAAGTTTATGGCAATCCCCAACTACACCTACCTCAAGCTCAAGATGGCGGGGCCTAAGGGCGCCATCACCGTCGGTCCCTCCCACAAGCATGCCTACGACTGTGACGTCGAGTGCGTCGAGAATGGGAAGGCTGTCGAGGAGTCCACAGTGCTGACGGGGACCCTCGAGGAGTTAGCCACTGAGGTTCCCAATGCCAAGCGCCACGCATGCAACTTCAAGCCCACGAAAGACACGAAGAAGGTCCTCCTCGACCCCAGCAGCTCCGATGGGAAGGCGCTGACGATCAGCGCCACCCTCAGCGACAAATAGGAAGCAGTTCTGGTCGCCTTTCTTAGCGTGAACACCGACATGTTTGCATGGAGTTCCTCGGACATGCCGGGCATACCGAGGGAAGTCACCGAGCAATCCTTGGAGATCCAAGCCAGGTCCAAGCCGGTGAAACAACGCTTGCACCGCTTCGACAAGGAGAAGCGCAAGATCATCGGGGAGGAAGTTCACAAGCTTTTGGCAGTTGGATTCATCAAGGAGGTTCATCATCCCGAGTGGTTAGCTAATCTTGTACTACTTAAGAAAAAGAATGGGAAATATAGGATGTGTGTAGACTATACCAGTTTGAATAAAGCATGTCCTAAGTTCCTTTTCCTTTGCCACGTATTGATCAAATCGTTGATTCTACTACGGGATGTGAAACTCTTTCTTTTCTTGTTGCTTATTCCGGCTACCACCAAATCAAGATGAAGGAGTCCGACCAGCTCGCAACTTCCTTTATCACCCCTTTTAGCATGTACTGCTACATTACCATGCCGTTTGGCCTTCGAAATGCCGAGGAAACGCACCAACGATGCATGCTTCATGTTTTTGGCAAACACATAGGGTCGAAGGTCGAGGCCTACGTCGATGACATCGTGGTCAAGTCTAAAAAGGTCAAAAACCTCATTGATGACCACAAAATCACGTTTGAGTGCCTAAGGGCCAAGAACATCAAACTCAATCCAGAGAAGTGCATCTTTGGCATCCCTCGAGGAATGCTCTTGGGATACATCATCCCTCGATGTGGCATCAAGGCCAACACCGAGAAAGTCTCAGCCATCACCAAAATGGGCCCAATCCGAGACCTCAAGGGTGTTCAGAAAGTCACGAGCTGCCTTGCAGCCCTCAGCCGTTTCACTCACGTCTCGGAGATAAAGCGCTGCCTTTGTATCATCTCTTGAAGAAATCAAAGCATTTCACCTCGACCCTCGAGGTTGAGGAGGCCCTCGCCGAGCTTAAACCCATGCTGACCTCGCCTCCGGTCCTCGTACCACCTAACCCGGCCGAGCCCCTCTTACTCTATGTCACCGCAACCACCCAGGTGGTAAGTGCGGCCATAGTGGTGGAAAGGGTCGAGGAAGGGCACACCTTGCTAGTCCAATGGCCTGTCTAATTCATCAGCGAGGTACTCTCAAAGACCAAGGTCTGCTATTCACAGATCCAAAAGTTGCTCTACGCCATCGTCCTCACGCGACGCAAGCTCCAACACTACTTCCTCGGCCACCCGGTGACTGTGGTCTCGTCTTTCCCCCTGGGGGAGATAGTACAAACAGGAAAGCCACAGGGAGAATCGCCAAGTGGGCGGTCGAGCTTATGGGTGAGACCCTCACCTATGCATCGCGGAAGGCCATCAAGTCCCAGGTGCTAGTAAACTTCATCACCGAATGGACCGACACTCAGCTTCCCCCAGCACAGATTCAAGCGGAGCTGTGGACGATATACTTCGATGGGTCGTTGATGAAAACTGGAGTAGGTACAGGCCTGCTTTTCATCTCACCTCACGAGGTCCACATGCGCTACGTCATTCGGCTCCACTTTCCCGCCTCCAACAATGTTGCTGAGTACGAAGCCCTCATCAACGGCCTACGCATCGCCATCGAGCTAGGGATCTGACACCTCGATGTTTGTGGTGACTCGCAACTCATAATCGACCAGGTCATGAAAGCCTCGACCTGCCACGACCCCAAGATGGAGGCCTACTACAAGGAAGTTCGCAAGCTAGAAGACAAGTTTCATGGCCTCGAGCTCAACCACATCGCCCGCAGATACAATGAGACCACCGATGAGCTAGCAAGGATCTTGTCGACTCGAGTCCCTCCTGACGTATTCTCAAGGGACCTTCTCGAGCCCTCAGTTGACTTGGGCACAGGGGCTGAGGCCGCTCCTCAGACTGCCAAACCACCCCCTCGATTGAGGCCCCCTCGACCGGGGCTAAAGTCATGGAGATCAACGGGTCGCCCCCGCCTCCGAGCCCCAAACCAGACTGGCGCTCCCTTCCTCAACTGTCTCATCCGAGGAGAGCTCCCAGAAGATCAAACCAAGGCTCGATGGATTGCTCAACGGGTCAAGACTTACGTCCTCTATGGCGATGACAAAGGGCTCTATAGGCGAAGCCTGACTGGGATTCTTCAATGCTGCATCACTATCGAGGAGGGAAGAAAGCTGCTCAAGGACCTACACTCGGGGGCTTGCAGCCATCACGCTATGCCAAGGACCCTCTCAAGGATTCTATTGGCCAACTGTAGTGTCTGACGCCATCAACCTCGTCCGCTCGTGCGAAGGATGCCAGTTCTACACCAAGCAAACGCACCTCCCCGCTCACGCTCTACAGATGATCCTCCTCACGTGGCCCTTTGTTGTGTGGGGGCTCAATCTCGTGGGACCCTTGAAGAAGACAACCGGGGGCCACACCCATCTACTCGTAGGTATCGACAAGTTTACCAAGTGGATCGAGGCTCGACCCATCACCAACATCCGGTCCGAGCAGGCGGTTTCATTCTTCACTGACATCATCCACCACTTCGCGGTCCCCAATGTCATCATCACTGACAATGGCACATAGTTTACCAGCAACAATTTCTTGGACTTCTGCGACCATCATCACATCCGTGTGAATTGGTCCGCAGTCGCCTACCCTCAAACTAACGGCCAGGTTGAGCGGGCCAATGGCATGATTTTGCAAGGCCTCAAGCCAAGGATCTTCAACCGCCTTAAGAAGTATGGGAAGAAATGGGCCGCCGAGCTACCCTTGGTCCTATGGAGCCTAAGGATAGCACCTAGTCGAGCCATAGGGTTTACCTTGTTCTTCATGGTCTACGGGTCTGAGGCCATCCTCCCCATGGATCTTGAGTATGGGTCCCCTCGACTGAAGGCTTACAATGAGTAGACAAACGAGGAGGCCCTCGCCAACACCATCGACCAGCTCGAGGAGGCTCGAGATGTGGTCCTCCTCAACTTCGCAAGATACCAGCAGAAGCTCTAGCGCTATCACGACAAGCACGTGCGCAAGCGGGATCTCCGAGTAGGCGACCTCGTCCTCCATCGACGGCAGAGCAACAAGGGCCGCCACAAGCTAACTTCCCCATGGGAGGGCCCCTACATCGTGGCGGAGGTGTTGAAGCCTGGAACTTACAAGCTATCTAACAGCAAGGGTGAGACCTTCACCAACGCATTGAACATCAAACAACTACGTCACTTTTATCCCTAGGGCCTTAAGGTCTTGTATATTTCCTGTATCATGAATGAATGAATGAAAATATTTTATTTCAGTACGCCTTTTTGTTCATCATTTTGAGGTAGCCTCGAATCTGCTTCAATAGAGTCGAGCCTTCCTCGGGGCTAAAGGGGGGAACTGAAGGGTTATGAGGGTGCTATGGTAGCCAGAAAACAAAACTTTTCTACCTCATAAAATAGGATCTACTGCCAGATATAGGTCACGGGACTACCACTAAATGCGCAGGTGCAGCGGAAGACTCGATGTAGTCGAACGCGTCGCAGCAGTGCTGTGTAGTTGTGTGGTCATCTGTCAAGTACACCCTTTACTTGTGGATCCTCCGAGCACGTTCTTGACCAGTCCGACCAGTCACTGACCAGGCTACCGACCACCGTGATCCATCCTTGTGCC
This sequence comes from Bothriochloa decipiens, assembly GCA_023333625.1. Lineage (NCBI taxonomy): Eukaryota > Viridiplantae > Streptophyta > Magnoliopsida > Poales > Poaceae > Bothriochloa > Bothriochloa decipiens. The sequence continues at coordinate 33,652 of JALGXP010000318.1, read as the reverse complement.
ACAGATGCAGCACCTCCGAAGTATCACACACGTGCGGGAGGAAGCAATGCGCAACTGGACTGCTCCGCGAGGAGCAAAGGCGTGAGCGTGGGGTGGGCGACAGCGGCTGAATAGATCAAGTGATACCCTTTGCCTCACCCCTACCCCTTGCTTATATAGGCATCTCTTTGCTACCCTGACCTAGAGGCCCATCTGGAAAAACTTAGCCTTATCTAATTTGGGTCCAACCCAAATTAGGCTTCCAACCCTTAAGTGTGTGACCCTATGGGTTCAATCACACATAGACATGGGCCGAGTACTCCTACTCACCCAATAGTTGACAGCGGCCTCTAGCAAGGCATGACAACTCCTATGCATACACAAAGGTCATATCAGATGAACCACTATGACCACGTACAAGTTATTCCCTTTGCCACTCGATATATGGTTCAACTCGTGGGTTAACACTTAACCCTAGCACGACCATGCATTTGTTGATCTAATCACTTGAGTGATCCAGTGATATCTCTCTCACTCAGAGAGGGGCAAATTCCATCTTGATTGTCTATGTGTCACAGCATGCTTCCCAATCACCTGAAGACCACCTTTATAACTACTCAGTAATGGAGCAGCGTTTGACAGTCCCTAAGTAGGCCATTTCACATCTTGACTGCATACAACAATCTCAGGTCTAAGGACATAACGTACATGACATGAATAGAGACTTTCTCTTGTTTGATCTGTCCAGTCTACATGTCTCACATGTGCCCACATTATTAGTTCGACATCTCCATGTCCATGACTTGTGAAACATAGCCATCAACTAATACATGTGCTAGTTTAATATTCAAGTGTGTTCTCACAAGAACGCCGACCAGGGACAACATTAGGATAACCATTCAAGTAATTGAGTTCCACAAACAATTCACATAATTACCAATCAACACAAGTTGTCTATAATGGATAGTCAAAGAACACTTAATACATATCATAGATACAATCGGAATATCATCATCTCATACAATCGGAATATCATCATCTCTATGATTACCTCTAGGGCATATTCCCAACAATCTCACACTTGCACTGGAGTTAATCTCTAAGATGTCTAATTCCCATAGACCTCATGTGCGCCTCATGCTTAGGCTGTGGAAGAGCCTTTGTCAGAGGATCTGCTATATTCAAATCCATATATATTTTGCACAATTTAATCTCTTCTTGTTTCACAAACTGTCGAATGAGATGAAACTTTTGGAGTACATGTTTGTTCTTCTGGTGATCCCTAGGCTGCTTAGCCTGTGCAATCGCCCCATTGTTATCACAATGTAAATTCAATGGGCCCGACGCATTAGGAAACACACTAAGTTCAATGAGGAACCTCCTCAACCAAACACCTTCCTTTGCAGCTCCACCAGCCACAATGTACTCGGCTTCTGCTGTAGAATCGATGACCATTTCCTACTTGGAACTCTTCTAGCTTACTGCACCACCATTTATTGTGAACACAAAACCTGATTGAGATAGTGAATCATCCGTGTTAGTTTGGAAGCTAGCATCGGTATAACCATTTACAATGAGCTCCTCCTCACCTCCATAGATTAGGAACACATCCTTAGTCCTTCTCAAGTACTTAAGAATGTTTTTAACCAGCGTCCAGTGACTCTTACCTGGATTAGTTTGGTACCTGCTTGCAACACTTAGAGCATATGCGACATCTGGGCGAGTACATATCATGGCATACATGATAGAACCAACTGCCGAAGCGTATGGAACCTTACTCATGTGTTCGCGCTCAACATCATTGGAAGGACACTGCTTGTCACTGAAACGCATACCATGTGACACTGGCAAGAATGCTTTCTTGGACTGTTCCATGTTGAGCCGCTTCAACACCTTGTCTATGTACATGTCTTAGCTTAATCCTATTAGCCTTCTCGACCTATCTCTATGGATCTTAATGCCCAAGATGTATGCTACTTCTCCTAAATCCTTCATAGAAAACTATTATTCAATGAAGTCTTTATGGATTGCAACATCGGAATGTCATTTCTGATCAGTAATATGTCATCTACATACAAGATTAGAAAAACAACAGCACTCCCACTTTCCTTCTTGTAAACACAAGGTTCTTCTTCATTCTGACGGAAGCCAAACCCTTTGACGACCTCATCAAAATGAATATTCCAACTCCAAGATGCTTGCTTTAACCCATATATGGATTTCTTAAGCTTGCATATTTTTCCAGCATTTTTAGGATCAACAAAACTGTCGGGCTGTATCATATACACGTCCTCTTCCAAATATCCATTCAGAAAGGCTGTTTTAATATCCATCTGCCATATCTCATAATCAAAATATGCAGCAATTGCTAGAATGATTGGGATAGATTTAAGCATCGCTACCAATGAGAAAGTCTCATCGTAGTCAATTCCTTGAACTTGCCGAAAACCCTTTGCGACAAGTCGAGCTTTATAGACATGAACATTTTCGTCCATATCCTTCTTCTTCTTGAAGATCCATTTACACTCATTGGGTCTAACCCCATCAGGTGGATCAACTAAGTTCCAAACCTGATTGTCTCCCATGGAATCTATCTCGGATCTCATGACACTCTGCATTTCTTAGAATCTGGGTCCATCATTGCTTCCGCATAATTTGCAGGTTCGTCATCGTCTAACAACAACAGATCACAACGCAATTCGGGAAGTCTTGCTAATCTTCATGGTTGGGGTGGAGTACCAACCATAGGTGGTTGGGGTGGTGTACTGACCACAGGTATATCAACTTGTTCCGCTATATTAGCATCACTCGTCGAGTCATTCATTAATGACTCATCTTGAACCTCTTCAAGATATACCTTCCGACCACTCCTATCTCCTTTGAGAAACTCTTTCTCTAGGAAGACACCGTTTTGAGCAACAAACACTTTGCCCTCTGATCGGTTATAGAAGTAATACCCTAAAGTTTCCTTTGGATATCCCACGAAGAAACACTTGTCCAACTTTGGTGCTAGTTTATCAGATATCAACCGTTTGACATAAGCTTCGCGACCACAAACTTTTAGAAAAGACAAATTAGGACGCCTACCAGTCCACATCTCATATGGTGTCTTCTCTACGGACTTAGACGGTACCCTATTTAATGTGAAAGCGACTGTCTCTAGAGCGTATCCCCAAAATGATAAAGGTAGGTCCGACCAGCTCATCATAGACCGAACCATGTCCAACAAAGTTCGATTACGATGCTCGGACACGCTGTTTCTCTACGGTGTTCCGGGTGGCGTAAGTTGTGGAACAATTCTACAACACTTAAGATGATTGCTAAACTCGTGACTCAAATATTCGCTTCCATGATCAGATCGCAAGGCTTTAATTTTCTTGCCACGTTGATTCTCTACTTCATTCTGAAATTCTTTGAACATTTCAAATGTTTCAGACTTATGCTTCGTTAGGTAGACATATCCATATCTACTAAAGTCATCAGTAAAAGTAATGAAGTATTGGAATCCGCCTCTAGCTGTCGTGCTTAGTGGTCCGCACACATCAGTATTTATGAGTTCCAACAAGTCAGACACTCTCTCAGGAAAACCTATGAAAGGTGCCTTGGTCATCTTGCCGAGCAGGCAAGCTACACTTGTCTCGTAAGATTCAAAATCAAACGAAGTTAGAAGCCTATCAACATGGAGCCTCTTCATGCGATTTTCACTTATATGACCCAAATGACAATGCCATATATATGTAGGACTCAACTCATTAAGCCAAGGCCTTTTAGCAGTAACATTACAGACAGGAGCATCATCAAGATTTAAAATAAATAATCCATTCACAATGGATGCAAAAGCCACAAACATGTCATTCTTGGAGATCACATAATCATTGTCTTTACTCACAAAAGAATAACCATCCTTCATCAAACATGAAGGTGACACAATGTTTTGACTTAAGCTAGGAACAAAATAACAATTATTCAATTCCATGATAAATCCTGACGGTAGGTGAAGTTGCATCGTCCCGACGTTCAACGCAGCAACTCTTGGATTGTTGCCCACGTGGAAGTCAACCTCTCCCTTTTCAATGCTTCTACTTCTTATCATTCCCCGCATCGTATTGCAAATATGAGCAACCGATCCAGTATCAAATACCCAAGAATTGATATAGAAGTTAGCGAGAAAAATGTGGTAATGTGAACAACAAGGGTACAAGTAGCAGTAATACCTTTACCGCCACCATCCTTCTCTAAGGACGCCAAGTACTCCTTGCATTTCCTTTTCCAGTGACCTTTCCCCTTACAGTGAAAGCAATCTGAATTTGCAGATGGTCCAGCCTTGGGAGCAGATGGGTTTGGCTTAGAGATCTCATCTTTAGCCTTGCCCTTCTTTTTCTTCCAAGAATTGCCCTTCCTCTCGAACCGAGGCCTATTCTGGACTGCCAACACTTGGCTACTACCGGCACCTTTCTTGATGTCGGCTTTTGCTATTTTTAGCATGCCACACAATTCACTCAAGCCTCTCTTCGCCCCATGCATATGGTAGTTCGAGATGAAGTTTCCATAACTGGGCGGAAGAGACGAGAGGATGAAATTAGTAGCCAACTCTTGGTCAATTGGGAAGCCTAGCTTCTCCAACCTTTGAGTGTAACCAACCATCTTGATTATGTGTGGTCCAACTACTATGCCCTATGCTAGCTTGGTTTTAGCAAGTGCCTTAGAAACATTGAACCTTTCAGTCCTAGCTTGCATGCGGAACATCTCTTCAAGCGCCATGATCATATCATTCGTTGAATGATTATTATCGAACTGCATCTGCAGATCAGGTTCCATGCAAGCAAGCATAAGGCAACTCACTTCAAGGTCAGCATCTAATGCTCTCCTGTAAGCGGTTCTTTCAGCAGCAGTTGCATTTTCATCAAGCTCATCTGGTAATGGGGTGTCTAGAATTTCTTCCTTTTCCTCAGCCCTGAGAACAATTCTCAGGTTGTAGATCCAATCCGTGTAATTTTTTTCATTCAACTTATCTTTCTCAAGTATTGTACGCAAAGAAAATGGTTGATTGTCGGCAACCATTTATCTACAACAAAAGTAACAAAAAATACTAAGACAATGTATCCATGAAGAGTAAATCAATCATATAGAATCTACTCCCACTAAAATCAATATCCCTCAATTGATACTTAGTGATTCAAGACCCACAACTAACATGTCGACTAGTGAGCTTTAGCATCACCGCTGGTCAGTATGGTAGATCGGTAAGCAACACCTTGCTAATCGTATCTCATATGACTCTTGTTGTTGGGCTAGCATCTCTATGCTGAGCATTCAACCTTCCCATGCTTCAAAGTCCCTAACCGTTAGGATGACTTTGTTCAAGTAACCAAACCTTCTTGCTGTAAGTATCCGATACGAACCTGTCTAGTCAAGGAAAACCAGTGGCACCCTAATTTCATAGACCCACCACCGATCGTACAAGACTTGTGACAGTGCAAGGTTTGGGGAAGCATGCAACTTAAACATTACTGAGGGATCATTCTACTTCACTACCGCACGAACGTAGACAAAACATTATAGCATGTGAACGTAGAGCATAGTAAGAATGACATAAACACAGATATGACTTGGTATAGCCCATTGCTCCTTTGAGATCTCCATCTCAATGTCAATCTGTTCGTCATGGTGATCTCCATCTCCATGATCCGTGTATGTCATCCATCTGTGGTGCATCCGCCAAGACTAGCTATCACTACCGTGAAATAATTTACACAGTCGCGGATTATCATAGATTGGCATGCAGGCCATTACATTAAAGTGACAATATCTTTATGGCTCCTGCCCATTTTGTCTTCATGACATGAAAGCCATGAATTAATTACATACATGCATCTCATACACATAAGGGCTATACTAGTCACGAATTTCTTCAAAACAAAGTTAGCCGATATAGACGTCTAACGTTGTAAGGCCTAAAACTCTATATTCCAAGCAGTTTTTTGCAAATCTAATTTTGCCGAACCATGGCTTTGCGGTGGAGAACCGAATGTATAATTTCATTCCCTATGATTTTCATTTAGAGTTTGTCTCAATCCGAGTTATGGTTCAAAAGTTACAGCTATTTTACCGAACATCACTTTTCTCAGCAACCCAGTGCCCGGTAATAGATCCCATCTACTACCGCCGCACATCGCACGTACTCGGCACTTGGCCTAGGGCTCAATTCGATCAATCTGATTGATCTCAAACTCACCATGACTAGTTTTACATGTATCACTTAACTCAGATGGTGGAATTCCGACTGGTACGAGTAGATCGTTACATGACCAACGTGCTAAGACGATGAACCAAGATCAGAGACTCATGTACAATGGTGCATATCACCATATGCCCAGAGCCGGACCTATAACAAAGTAGCTATGGCTTTGATACCACTGAAGGCAGCTACGGCTTCGATAACACTAAAGGCTTAGGAGGGTGCTACGCTAGCTAGAAAATAAAACTTTTCTACCTCATAAAACAAGATCTACTGCTAGATATAGGTCATGGGATTACCACTAGACGCGCAGGTCCAGTGGAAGACTCGATGTAGTCGAACGTGTTGCAGCAGTGCTGTGCAGTTGCGTGGTCGTCTGTCAAGTACACCCTTTGCTTGTGCATCGTCCGAGCACATTCTCGACCAGTCCGACCAGTCGTCGACCAGGCTACTGACCACCGTGATCCGTCCTTGTGCCACAGATGCAGCACCTCTGAAGTATCACACATGTGCGGGAGGAAGCAATGCACAACCAGACTGCTAGGTCCACGAGGAGCAAAGGTATGAGCGTGGGGTGGGCGACGATGGCTGAATAGATCAAGCGATACCCTTTGCCTCGCCCCTACCCATTGCTTATATAGGCGTCCCTTTGCGACCTCGACCTGGAGGCCCATCAGGAAACCCTAAGCCTTGTCTAATTTGGGTCCAACCCGAAATAGGCTTCCAACCCTTAAGCGTGCGACCCTATGGGTTCACACACACATAGACATGGCCCGAGTACTCCTACTCGCCCAATAGTTGACAGCGGCCTCTAGCAAGGCGTGACAACTCCTACGCATACGCAAAGATCATATCAGACGAACCACTACGACCACGTACAAGTTATTCCCTTTGTCACTCGATATATGGTTCAACTCATGGGTTACACTTAACACAAGCATGGCCATGCATTTGTTGATCCAATCACTTGAGTGATCCAGTGATATCTCTCTCACGCAGAGAGGGCAAATTCCATCTTGACTGTCTATGTGTCACAGCATGCTTCCTGACCAACCGAAGACCACCATTATAACTACCCATTTACGAAGCAGCATTTGGCAGTCCCTAAGTAGGTCGTTTCACATCTTAAGTGCATACAACAATCTCAGGTCTAAGGACATAACATATTTGATGTGAATAGAGACTTTCTCTTGTTGGGTCTGTCCAGCCTACATGTCTCACATGTGCCCACATTATTAGTTCGACATCTCCATGTCCATGACTTGTGAAACATAGCCATCAACCAATACATATGCTGGTCTAATGTTCAAGTGTGTTCTCACAAGAATGCTGACCAGGGACAACATTAGAATAATCATTCAAGTAATTGAGTTCCATAAACAATTCATATAATTATCAATCAACACAGGTTGTCTATAATGGATATTCAATGAACACTTAATACATGTCATAGATATAATCGAAATTTTATCATCTCTGTGATTACCTCTAGGGCATATTCCCAACAGGAACCCCCGAAGTTCCTAAAAATTCGCATGTTTTTTCAAAACTTGACATCTCCTTGTTCTTCTATGCCTCGATACCTTGCCTTTACTTAGTCAAAAATGCCTCAAAAACACTAAGGGTAGAGGGTCGTCGAGCCAGGAGCTCTCCTACGCCTCTGCGCTACGGTACCTCCACTCACTTCCCCCTCAAGGGGCACAAGCTTGCGTCAAAAACTCGGTGAAAGCATAAGTCAAGCAAATAAGAAACAAAGAACTCAAGCCAGAAAAACCCCAAAAGCATCAAATATATACATATTGTTTTAAGGCCCCTAGGGCCACGATATCACCAGCCGCAAAAGCTAATTAATTACATGGGCCTTCTTGCCTAGATCAACTCATAGGCCGGCTTCCTCTTCATCGTCAAAGCTAAGAGGAAGGACCTCGGGCTCGAACAGCATCACCAACCGCTTACTTGGCTCCTCAGCATCCTTGATCAAGGCCCTGTGCCTCTCCTTGTTCTCGGCATCAGTCTTGTTGGGGTCAGAGATGAAGGCATGGGAGATGACCCCCATGTTGTAAGTGAAGCCAGAGTAGACGACCGCCATCGCCTGCTTCACGCCAACATGGAGCGCGTCCCGAACCTGCTCTCTCACAATGTGCCCGAGGTCATACATCCAGTTAACAAGGGAGGTCCCGTGCACCTCATCCTGGACCTCTACCTCGGGATCTACGCTAAAGTCATCACAAACCGAAGTGATCATGGTGTGGAGTTTGTCGGTCAGCCTCGCCTCAGCCCAGTAGGCGTCTTGGAGCATCTTGGCGCTATCTTGAGCCTTGGTCATTTCCTTGTGGAGGTATAAAATATAAGACAGGGGCCAGCCATGACAAGCAAGGTGACAAATGCAAAAATTCAAAGGCTAAGGAGGAAGATTCACCAGTGGCGTGGGTATTGAGGGCCGTGTACCCGTCCTTCAGCTCGGCATACTCCTTCTTGGCCATCTCCATGGCGCAGACCACCTCCATCTTCTCCACCCTCAGATCCTTGATCGCCTTGCCGGCCAGCGCGATGGCCTCCTCCTTCTTCTGGAGGGTCTCCTTCAGCGTGGCAACCTCAGTGGACAAGGCCTGGGCGTGGCATTTCTCCTCCCCAACCGTGACATTGAGGGCGTCATGAGCTTGGGAAGTCTGGGCAACATCTACCTTGAGCCTTTAATACATTCCAAGGAGTCCCTGACCTCCCTCTCGAGCCCCCGAACGCGCTCCGCCGACTAGGAGAGGTCCTCAAGGGCCTTCTACGCCTCCTCTCGTGCATTGGTGGCATCCTCCTTGGCTTGGGTTGTCTCTCCTCAAGCCACCGAGGCGTCCTCCTTGGCCTTCTCCTCTTCCACCTGGGCCTTGGCTAGGTCCTCCTTCGCCTTCACCACCTCGGCCTGGGCAGCCTCAAGCTGATCCTGCAACATGGGGACTTGCTCCCATCCACCCCTCATTAGGTGGATGAACTGGGACTTGACCTGGGAACGCCTCCTTAGGTCCTGAAAATAGAAAAGTGCAAGAGAAGGTGTAATATGAGAAAACAAGTCAACCCCCGTACCGCGAAGGGAGATCATGTACCTCGAAGCACCTTCCCAAGTCCTCGGCGGCGACGTCGATCGCCAGCCGTAGGGCATGCTGCATCCAGACCTAGAACTCCTTGACGTGCTCCCAGTGCTCGACCTCCACTGAGTCGTTCATTTCGAACATAGGTGCATCAGGATTCATTGGGTCCCAGAGTTGGAGAGCCTCTCGACCCCAATGGGGAAGGTCCTTCTCGATCCGCTCCTACACGACCGCCATGATGCCATCCCCCATCTCAACTAAACCATTGTGGCAAAGCACACGGTCGGCCAGAGTGGGGAATGGCGACCCAGCCCCTTCCTCAGCCCTCGATGACCCGGCCTTTCCTTCCTGGTGCTTCCCTTTAGCAAGGAGGCCGAGAGCAAACAAGCTGGGACCGTATAAGGACCCCCGGCCCATCGACACTTCAGCCGGCGGAGGGCGAGGCATCGCAATCACCACGGCCTCCGACTCCTCTGTCGGGATAGTCTGCGCAATGGGCTGCCTGACCCTTCTCCACGCCGAGACGCCCTCCGCCGCCATCTTCGCCAGAGGACTCAAAGCTAGCACCTCCGGCTGCTTGTCTTCTTGACCCGCATTCAGCGGGGCCTCCTTCGGCTGGCCTCAGGCCAACGGCTCTAGCCACCTGACGTCCTGCCCCGCGTTCGACAGAACCTACTCCACCTCTTGCTACTATTGCAGCGGTAAGACCACAGTCGACGCCTCCTCCTGCTGCTGAGGCAGGATCGAGGCTGTCTTCCCCTACTGTGGTTGCTACGGCAAGGCTAAGGATGTCATATCCTGCTCCTCCCACTTCTAGCGGGTGATCCGCCGTTTCCTCCGTGTCATGGACGGAGGAGTCTCCCGCTTCATCTTCAATGGTGATCGAGGCCTCCTCTGTTGAACCCGGCTCTCGGCCGCTGGCGGTGTCTCCAAGCTTAGCGAAACCAGGGGCATCTCGGTCTGCTCCTGGCTCTGGGCCGCATCGCTACCTGCCACGGTCCCTGAGATGCTAGAGCCTGCAACGGAAGCAGGTCGCGTCAGCTTACCTCGAGCCATAGCAGCGCAGGCCTTCGTAACCCATGCAGCCACTGTCGCCGACCGGGACACTGGAGTAGCACCTGGTATCGTATTTTTCATGAGGAACGTGAAGTGAACTAACTAGGCTCAGGGTTGTCCAGCAATGAAACAAAGGGTCTAGGATAATAGGATAGAGAGGTCTAGCTTGCAAAGATATCTGGTCATAGTATTCTAAGTATAATGATGTTTATCACCTCCTCCATTACTGGGGGCGATAGACGAAAAAGCAGGAGACAGAACCCCTACTAAGGCGACTATACTATTCGGCCCCGCTCTCACTGTGTTATCTTGCCTAACAAGACATACAGGGAACTCTACGCCTAGTGACGACTGTCACTCTCGCACTAGGTGTCTTGTAGTGCGATAAGCAGCTCACACTGGTAAGATGTCATCTAGACACCACGTCTACACTAATCTTACTACTCTAATCCTTGCAAGAGACTCGAGTAATTTATTAAGTAAAACAGTGCACCAGTAATAAGACCGTATACTTAAAGTACTAAGACCAGAATATCAAATACTAGAAAAGACTCGAATGAAATACTTACAAGAAGCTCGCATCCGCTGAGGCGCACCTTGGAGAAGACTCCTGACAGGCTGGGACTCCTCCTTGGAGACTCCTCACTCTCCCTCTACTAGCATAGCTAAAGATACTAGATAATGGCTCTCTCCTATGTTTCATGCTCAGAAGTGAAGGCCTATGTGGGGTATTTATAGTGGTTGGTGGAGTAGGTGGTACTCCAACACCACGTCAGTGATTCGTGTGACCTCCATCAAGCATCGATGGATCAAACTGCCTTTGGAACTGCCTTGGATGGATGCTCGTGGTGAAGCTAGATGCATGACAGCATGCAGGAGGTCGGTAGGAGCAAACTGACCTAGTTAGCCCCAAAGTGGGGGTCGGCCGACCCCCTCACATGACAGGTGGACCTAGACCAGTCTTCTAGAAGGATTGCCATGTTGGTTAGGGAAATCTGGGAGGCTGGATGGCTGCACAAGGGGGTCGGCCGACCCCCCTATGATGGGTGGGGCCATTCCCTTCCTTGTGGGCCCTCTCTACCTCCTTTAGAGTGGGTATGAAGTGGTGGGACCCCTAGATCACTCCGGATGATGGAGATGTGGATCAATGGGTCCATGTGAGCTGATTATGAGCCATAGAACAAACTTGTGATCCAATCATGGGAATGGACTCTTGGGAGTGTGTCGTGGATCATGGCATGTCAGCAAGGCTCTGGTGTGACCAAGGTGGGGTCGGCCGACCCCATCATTGTGCCCATCTCTTGCACAATGTCTCCAGAAGCTAGGATATACTAAAAAATACCTGTTCTGCATACCTGTTCGTGTGCTTGCAGACTTTGCTACTTTCGCTAAGAAACACCAACAGGAACCAAGTTATTTGTACCTAAATCACTATGTGTTTGATGGTCTCCTTCTAGAAAGAATGTCTTGTTGACGGTTTTAATGGGGCAAAAACATGGTATAACTCCCGTCAACAAGATCCCCCACACTTAAGTCTTTGCTCATCCTCGAGCAAAGGTTAGAGAGAAAGATAATATATGTTTATGACATCTTTAAGATATTAGCAAACACAAAGCTTGACTAATGACATATCTCATACAAGTGGGTTATGTGGTATTGTCTAGCATATATCCTTCAAATGTTGAAAAATGGAACAGCTCTCAAAGTAAAGTCATCTTCCCATTTTCATATCCTTAATGCTTTGAGTTTTTTTTATAATGGTTTTCAAAGAAAGCACATAGTTCATTCTTACTCCTCAAATAGTACTCTCAAGTCACTCAGTAAGTATATGATTCCTCACCAAGGCATAGCATAAGATTGCCTTTTTTGTTTTATCCTACATCTATCGGGCTTATGTGGGGCTCAGGTAGGGATAAACAAGGTAGCATACTTGCATTGCATCTATTGTAAATTCAAAACAAGGATCCAAGGAGAAGAATGTCATAATCCTAGATCAAGATGTACAAGTGTGTGGAAAATGATGGAATCCTGATTCTAAATATTTTTGGCACTCCATGCATCATGACTGTCTTTATTAGATGGAATGAAACTTTTAGAGGGATATCAGCTATAAGATCATATATCCTTTTTTTGAACAGGTAGAACTTCTTTCCCGTTTGTTTATTGCATCACTCATGCCCCTTAGCATGGTTTTTTTGTTTTTTCACTATAGCCCATATCCTATATTCCATATGAATAACTTTTGAAAGGAGAGATGTCATCATGGTGAATGCAGGGAGTAAATTTTGCATAAGGAATGTGCGGCTCTCAAGATAAGAGTCAGCATTTTTATTTGGTGGAAAGGGTGCACAACTCTCAGGATAACAGTTGGCATATTTTTGGTGGATTGATGGGTGCATGTTTTTGCGTACTTCCAGTGTAGAAGTAGCTTGTGTATATGTGGTGTGTATGTGATCTTGATCTTGAGACTATGACATAATTCTCAACTAGGGTCGACGAGACCAAACTCAACACAAGTACAAGCACAATAAAAAAAGGGGTTTTGAACATGGTATGAGCATATATGGCTTTGGTAGGAATTTTCTTACAATTGAGGAGTAAGTGACACTATGGTTTTATGACATTTTCAAAAATAAATCTCTAAGGACTTTGAATAGAAAGGGTATGAATCATGAGCTAAGAACTATATCACATTTGTCAACAACCATGTCAATATGATATTCCTATCAAGAATGTGACCCACAAGTATTAACATATGCAAGAATTAGACTTTGTGACGCTTTTACCCTTTTAATGTCATATGTCACTTTTTATTTTCAGATGCAAGTCTTCTTGTTTTATTTTTATTTTATTTTATCTAAGGAAAGCAAATAAAAGATAAAAGTAAAAATGAAAGAACAAAGAGGGAGTAGGAGTGGCAAACCAGTCAGAAGGCATGTAGACGATGAGTGGATGCTGACTGGTAGGTCCAGGGCTCCTAGGTAGGGTCGGCCAACCCCACTTGGGTTTGCCCAATGCTGCCATTTAATCCCCGCTGTTGAACACATACTTCTGCAAACTTGTGTTCTCGTTGGCCGCCAATGTGGGGGTTGGCCGACCCCCTTCTTGGATCAAATTTTGTCATGCCAATGTGTCAGGACATGTGCTACGTCATGGTATGTTAAGGAAAGTTCAGGGATGTGCTTGGGGGATCGCCCCCCCCCCCCACACTTGGGTTCTTGAGTATCCTGAAATGCAAAGACATGGGAAACATCAAGTGCAGGTGTCCTACTGGTGGCAACACACCAGCAGAACGAAATTATGCTCATTTTATTTACTGGATCGTAGGCACATTTTACGATGATAAAGATTGACTTAGCTATGTGCCTAGCATATCTATGAAGAAGTTTGAGATATCTAAAGAAAGAGGTCAAAGAAGGAGGTCCTTGTGCCCCATTGTTGTCTCTAAGTGTGCAAACCGCACTAAGGACCTTCTCTATGACTCTCTTCTCAAATAGTCATCCTCGAAACTCCTTAATGGCTCATTGATTATGGAGGACTAACCTTCCATTAGATAGTATTTGGATGAGCTCATGGAGTTCTACATTACTTCTTCTCCTCTGAGGTGAACAAGGGAACAAAATGACTTCCCTTGTCCCAGCTTACCGCCAACTACTCTTGTGGTTCAAAAGATGTGTATCAAAGGCATGGTAGAGCTCTTCCTCAAACACAACACCCTCCATGGTGACCTCTGGTTTTCTCAACAGGTCTCCCCCATGATTGAAAGGGCCCTCACTAAAGGAACTAATGGCATTTGTGCTTGTGGGGGCCATGGTGAAGCTACTCTAGGTAACTTGGGTGACATAAAGGAGGCTAGAAGGTGTTGAATTTAAGATGAAGGGAAAATGTGATGAAGAAGAAGAGGAGGAGAGGTCAGGGAGAGCTATTGCCTAAGATTACAACCCTTGTTTCCATGAGAGTTGCAAATGGGCATAGCTTCTAAGTGATGGCACAACTCTCTGGTCAACCGAGTTAGGTTGGATCCTCTAACTGGGGGTCGCCCGACCCTCATTTTGGTGGAACCAGTCTCAAGATTTTGTAACCTGTCAAGTAGGGGTCGCTCAACCCCTAATTGAAGGGTTCAGAGTGAGCAGCTCTAGGTTCTACACTTTATAGGTGATGAGAATTGGTTTGGCCAAATTTGGCCCCAAGTGGGTACTATGCCTAGGTCACCCGACCCCTGTTTGGGAGATACGGAGCGAACGGGTTCTGGATTAGTACTTCCCCATGTGTCAGAAATGGTTTGGCCAAACATGGGCTTGGTTAGCCACCAAGAGGGGGCCGCCCGACCCCCTACGGAGGCTTCCCAGGACCAATTTTGTCCTAGAGTCTATCATAGGCATGTGCATTCTAATCTAGTGGCCAAACCATACAGAAATGGAAAGAAGTTAAGACATGTAGATTTTAGTCTTGTTGAATTATTAGCAACGATGAGTTCTAGCATGTCAACTTCTTCTATCAAAGCTCATGCTCATGGAAAACTATAAGAAGGTGGCCACTTACCTTAAAGATGATGAGTTGTAGCATTGGTCCTTCTCAGTTGCATTGAAGTTCTCCGTGGCCAAACAACGTGACCTTTGCCCATGAGGATCTCAACTCATCTCCAAGAATGATCTTATGACTTACCCATAGAGATGTCAATGTTCTTGCTATAGGGGTTAGTTAAAAAAGTGCAACCAAGCTCCATGCAAGTGTGTTTGGTTCAATAATCAAGCTTAACACCATGTCTTGTTCAATTAAGGTAGTCTATTTAACCTAAGCACCATACTTAATTTAAAGAGACTATGGAGGTATGATCACTCGAGCGATCAGTACACCCAAACCAAGACATGCTAACATAGAAAAAGGAAGCATGATAGGATAAACAAGATTCATTCTAATAGAGATAAGAGAATGAGCGGTGAAGACATGAAGCATTATTTTATTTTATTTTACATTAGAGGGTTGAAGACAAACATAAGAGGAATGCACTAAACAAGAGGAAAGGAAAGTGACATACCTGTCAAGAAGTATGGGTCAACACAATGGAGGTTGACTGGTGGGCTGAGGGGCCCATGGTGGGGTTGGCCGACCCCACCTTGGAGGCTCTAGCCACTTCGGTTCTTTCCTTATGCATTCTTACCTCTAATGACGAATTCCTACATAGATGCTTTTTGCCCAGGATGTACTTCAATGCCCAAATGTGTTTGAGGGGGTCAAATGACCCCCCACACTTGGTGTAAAGTGTGCCCTGAGTCATGGAAACCAAAACAATGTCAAGTGCAGGGGTTCTACTGGTGGCAACATACCAGCAGAACCACAAGTCTTACTACCCTACTCAAGTTAGGCACACACGTTGCATGACGTTAATTTGAAGCCAACTTGTGGGGGCCTAACTGCAAGAACTCATACCACTACAAGATTTGGAGAACTTGTGATAAACAAAAATATCTACAACCTCTACTGCAAAGATTTTGCACACAAGAAGAGCAAGGAGTTGTAGATCTTTTGTTTGGTAGTGGTAGGAAGAAAGATTGAGTTGGAGATTTCTCAAATGAGCAAGGACTTGATGAGGGGATCAAAAGATAACTTCCAAGCTCATTGATGGAATTCTCCATCTCAAGGAATGGGTGAGCGCTTTCCTATTCATGACATTCCAAATCCTCCTCAAGACATGGATATGTCACGATTGCTTATGAAACCATCTTAAGCTCACCCCTTGGATCAAGAATAGGATTGGATTCTACCCTTATGCAAAGAGGTTGGAAAGTCCAGACAGGTAGATATTCTTTGCCTATTCTATGACCAAGCTTCTCATTTCCCAAGGCATTCCCCAAGATTCGCTCTATTGGTCTTTCGATAAAAATGAGATGAAAGGATAGCCGAGGAAGGTCAATGATGTGGGAATCTAGGGAGGCCTTTGGATCATCAATCACTACAGGCCCGCCTTGAGGAACTCCTAAACAATCAACGATTTAACCATTTGGGAGCCTAAGACGTTTTTGAGATTGGAGTAGGTGATTCTTTGATGAACAAGGAAATGAGTAATGACGAAGAGCACCGTTGGGATCATCAAGATCATGGATGAGTTTAGTTCATCCAAGATCCTGGGTTTTCCCAATGTGCTACTTGAGAACTAGAGGCATAAATGGTGCTAATTTGGGAAGTTTCCAAATAGAATCTCTTCTAGAGAGCATTCCCAAAGCTAGCAAGATCATCTAAGAGTTAGCCTCAAAATCGAAGGAGTGATCTAACGGATAGATTTCTTCCTCCTTCGATATTTGTGGTATTTATGGTTCAGGATCGATGGCAGAGTCTCTAGATGGGATTTATGGTGATTCAGCCATCAAGATTTCTTCTTGCTTGGGGATGGAGAGACTCCTTCTCCTTCTATTGAAAGTTTAGGATCTCTCTTCGAAGATGGGCAACACGAGAAATAGGAAAGGCAGCTAAGCAGAGTTTGGATTGAAGGCTTTCCTATTCTCTGTGCGCACTCTCTATGTGTCGAGCATACCAATGTTTAGCTATCCCCGTCGAACAAAATGGGAATAACTTCCATTTCAAGGTATTTCGTGTCATGCCTTCAATAAGAAGACATGAGCACAATTGCTCAAAATCACGTGAGTCTAAGGGTTCTCATCTTCTTCCTAGCAAAAGATTGTTTCTGAACCATAGCTATGAAACTAGGGTGAAGCTCATAGCTGGGTGAAAGAATATGATGGAATAATGGTGGTGGCTCCAAGCTAGGCCCTTTGGAGCGGCGAGATGAGAAATGGGTGTTTTGTTTTTTTGGTGTGGAAAGGATAAAAATAAAAGAAAGATAAAACAAGGATAACTCGGATGACCTGATTCTAAGTTAGAACAGCTACCGTTCCCCGGCAACTGCGCCAGAAAGCTTGTTGACACTAGATGGCAAATGGATATACCACAAGCGTACGGTAGTCAATGTAGCCTTCACCGGGAGTATTCCAGGTATCGTATTTTCCACAGGGAATCTGAAGTGAACTAACTAGGCTCAAGGTCATCCAGCGATGAAACAAAGGGTCTAGGATAATAGGATAGAGAGATCTAGCTAGCAAAGATATCTGGTCATGGTATTCTAAGTATAACGAGGTTTATCACCTCCTCCATTACTGGGGGAGATAGACGAAAAAGTTTGAGACAGAACCCCTACTAAGGCGACTACCCTATTCAGCCCCGCTCTCACTATGTTAACTTGCTTAACAACACATACAAGGAACTCTACGCCTAGTGAGGACTGTCACTCTCGCACTAGGTGTCTTATAGTGTGACAAGAAGCTCACACTGGTAAGATGTCATCTATACACCACGTCTACACTAATCTTACTGCTCTAATCCTTGCAAGAGACTCGAGTAATTTACTAAGTAAAATAGTGCACCAGTAATAAGATCGTATACTTAAAGTACTAAGACCAAAATATCAAATACTAGAAAAGACTCGGATGAAATACTTACAAGAAGCTCGCATCCGCTGAGGCGCACCTTGGAGAAGACTCCCGACAGGCCGGGACTCCTCCTTGGAGACTCCTCACTCTCCCTCTACTAGGATACTAGATAATGGCTCTCTCCTATGTTTCATGCTCTAAAGTGAAGGCCTATGGGGTGTATTTATAGTGGGAGGTGGAGTAGGGGCTACTCTAATGCCACATCAGCGATCCGCGTGACCTCCATCAAGCACCGTTGGATCAAACCGCCTTTGGAACTACCTTGGATGGACGCTCGTGATGAAGCTTGATGCATGGCGACATGCAGGAGGTCGGTGGGAGCAAACAGACCTGGTTAGCCCCAAAGTGGGGGTCGGCCAACCCCCTCTCATGACAGGTGGGCCTAGACCAGTCTTCTAGAAGGATTGCCATGTTGGTTGGGGAAATCAGGGTGGCTGGATGGCCCCACAAGGGGGTCGGCCGACCCCCCTATGATGGGTGGGGCCATTCCCCTTCCTTGTGGGCCCTCTCTACCTCCTTTAGAGTGGGTATGAAGTGGTGGGACCCCTGGATCACTTCGGATGGTGGGACCTCTAGAACACACTTGTGATCCAAGGGTGGTAATGGACTCTTGGGAGTGTGTCATGGATCATGGCATGTCAGCAAGGCTCTGGTGTGACCAAAGTAGGGTCGGCCGACCCCACCATTATGCCCAGCTCTTGCACATTGTCTCCAGAAGCTAGGATACACTAAAAAATAACTGTTCTGCATACCTGCAACCAAATAATTACAAGTACATATGTTAACATGTCTTGATAATAGTTCGCTGTGTCATCCCATAGAATTCATGCGAAAAGAATAAAAATAGGGAAAAAATCTGCAAGGTTAACCTAGCTGGGTTGAAACAAGCAAACCTCTCCGCCCCACCAAACTAGTGTGGTCAGACGATCTCAATAGTCCTTCAGGCAGGGCATCAGACGTTCTCATGAGTTCAACTGGGTCGAGGAACTGTTTTGGATGTCGTACCAATCAATCTGTTGGCAAACAGAGAGCACTGGTATAGGAAACACCAAAAAACAATAGAGATAGGACTTTTATACTAACAAAATCCATAGTTTTGGTGTTTCCTCTTGTTTTGCAGGTTGGTAATGAAATATATTAAATTGGGCCGAAAAATACAGGAAAACAAATAAATATTCAACTTCACCAAATTAGCACACAAGCAAAACAACCAGCCCAGCCCAACCGAGGCAAACCGACACGAGTGCACCACATGGGCCGAGCCCAGAACCCACCAGGAACTGACCTACCAAGGTCGGTCACGGGGAGGCGGCAACCAGGGGTGCGCGCCCCTGGCCTGGCATGCGCCCGTGCTAGGTCAGCGGTCGGGCCCAGCTTTGGTCAGGCGGTGCCATTAATGCTCCCTAAGGCGGTTCATGGATGCGTTGGTCATTTTGCCACTCTAAAACTGACCTCTCACTCTCCTATATAAACTTAGGCTCTCTCCTCTCCCAAAAACAACTAAGTACCTTTTAGATTCCCACAAGCTACATTATAGAGGAGGAGTAGAGCTATTGTATCTAGCCCTAGCTAGTCATAAGTAAGGAGTGAGAGAGGTGTAAGAGTAGAGAGTTCTAACCAGATCCGGCCCAGACCTCTCTATCCCCCACCACGTGCTCCTACAGCACTTCTGGTTATGGCTTAATAGAGAGTCTGCCCTACAACTCGACATAGAAGCCAGTGGTTCATTCGCACATTTATCCACAGTGGATGGCGTGGCACTTCTTGAACGTATCTTAGAAAATACGCCTTCGTTGGAACCTATATGGTTCAAGCCTGAACCCACCTTTGAGGAAGTCTCTTTGGTAGTCGCCTAACCTGTCTCATCAACAGAGAGACCCTCATCCGATCCAGGCAGCCCAAAGGAAGATTCCCAGTCCATGGATCTTCCCGTATTCGAGGATGAACTTTTCAAAGAATTCGGCAACACCTCGAACTACGAATATCAAAGGAGACCACCAGTCCCTAAGCCACCTAGCGAGCCCTTAGCCCCTATCTTTCTTAAGGAGTCTGTTAGGGAGCTAACGGTTATCATGAGCTCAGAATGGGTAGCGGAAGGAGAACTCTTTCTGAAGAAATTCAGATTCGTGCTCCTTGTTCGACCATTCATTGCAAGCTCAATAGAGACCAGGTGGATGCTATGTACAATCCAACGGTAGGGGTAAACATAATGTCCAAATCCTTTGCAATATCTTGCTTAGGGAGCAAACCGCTTACCCCGACCAACAAGTCCTTCCGAGTAGCGCCGCGCACAATTTTAAGAGGACTTAGGATTCTACATAGAGCCACTCTCCAGATAGAGGATGTCGAATTAGATCTGGATTTTCATATCTTTGATATCCAGGATTTGGCATTCTCATTGGGCACCCCTTGGAGAAGCTTTTTGCTAATCCATTAAGAACAGGGGAAATGAACGTTAAGTTGGGGAGAGATTCATTCTCTATTCAAGTCACTAGAGCTAAAAACTATGTGGCAGAAACTCCCCCGGTTCATGATACACCCACGGAAGTCATGTCGGTAGGACCCTTCGAGTCACCCGAGTTGTCTTTAGAGCAAGACGCAGAACTCTTTACCGATGAGGTGGACGACTTAGGCGAGACCGTTGACCTTCCCAAAGAGGAAGTACCGGCACGACCTCTAGTTGAGCTTAAACCCTTGCCCACAGGCTTGTGTTACGCATTCCTGAATGGCAACACACAAACTCCAGTCATCATTAGCGACAAGCTTAATGATGAGGAGACAGCTAAACTTTTAGCCGTTCTAGAAAAGCATATGTCAGTCTTTGGGTATTCCTTACAAGATCTTAAGTGAATAAGCCCAGTACTCTGTTCCCGTCGCATTCTAATTAATCCAGAGTGTACGACCTCATGAGAGCCACAACGTAGGCTAAATAATGCGATGCGGGAAGTCATGAAGAAGGAAGTCCTCAAACTTCTTCATGCTAGGATTATCTATCCTGTACCACATAGTGACTGGGTTAGCCCCATCCAAGTGGTTCCTAAAAAGGGAGGAATGACGGTAGTAGAAAATGCTAAGAACGAGCTTATTCCTCAACATACCATCACAGGATGGAGGATGTGCATAGATTACTAGAAACTTAATGCTGCAACAAGGAAAGATCACTTCCCGCTACCCTTCATTGATGAGATGTTGGAGCGGTTAGCGAAACACTCTTTCTTCTGCTTCTTAGATGGTTATTCTAGTTATCATCAAATTCCTATCCATCCTGACAATCAAAGTAAGACAACCTTTACATGCCCGTATGGAACTTACGCATATCGTAGAATGTCATTCGGGTTGTGTAATGCACCCGCATCATTCCAACAGTGCATGATGTCTATCTTTTCTGACATGATTGAAGAGATCATGGAAGTTTTCATGGACGACTTTTCAATCTATGGGAAAACCTTCAATCATTGTCTAGAAAATTTAGACAAGGTCTTAAAATGATGCAAGGAAAAGGAGCTGGTACTAAACTGGGAAAAGTGCCATTTTATGGTCCAAGAAGGCATCATCCTTGGGCATCTGGTGTTCGAATGAGGGATCAAGGTAGATAAAGCCAAAATAGAAGTTATAGAACAACTACCTCCCCCAGTGAACATAAAAGGGATCCATAGCTTCCTAGGGCATGCGGGTTCTATAGAAGATTCATCAAAGACTTTCCACAAATCTTTAGACCCCTCACTGCCCTGTTAGCTAAAGACGTACCCTTCAAGTTCATAGATGAGTGTTTACAAGCTTTTCTTACTCTTAAGAAAGCACTCATCTCGGCACCGATTATCTAGCCACCCGATTGGTCTCTTCCTTTTGAGATCATGTGTGATGCTGGCGACTATGCTGTTGGTGCGGTCCTTGGCCAAACCAAAGATAAAAAGCATCATGCCATAGCTTATGCTAGTAAGACGCTAATAGGAGCATAGCTTAACTATGCAACCACAGAAAAAAGCTCCTTGCAGTCGGTTTTGCTATAGATAAGTTTAGATCTTACTTAGTGGGAGCAAAGGTAGTTGTTTTTATTGATCATGCTGCTCTTAAATACCTGCTCACTAAGAAAGATGCCAAGTCTCGTTTGATTTAGAAATAAAAGATAAAGAGGGAGTAGAGATACTATTGTGGATCATCTATCGCGTATGCAAGTCACTAACATCCAGGAACTGCCGATCAATGACTTTCTACGCGACGACATGCTTCTGAAGGTGATGAACTCCACCCCATGGTATGCAAACATTGTGAATTACATGGTTACAGGTTATGTACCGCCTGTGGAAAACATGAAGAAGTTGGAAGTCAAAAGTCGACGTCACCTTTGGGATGACCCATACCTATATCGGGTATGTTCAGATGGCCTATTAAGGAGATGCGTACCGACGGCAGAAGGGCAACAAATCATAGAAAAATGCCATTCGTCACCATACAGAGGTCATTATGGAGTGTTTCGCACACAAGCCAAGATTTTTGGCAGTGCGGATTCTTCTAGCCTACGATGTATGCGGACACCAAGGAGTTTGTCCGAAGGTGTCGAAAGTGCCAGTATCAAGGAAACATTACAGCACGCAATGCGATGCCCCTCCACTACAACCTTCAAATAGAAATATTTGATGTGTGGGCATCGACTTCATGGGGCCGTTCCAAAAGTCCCAAGATTGCGAGTATATCCTTGTCGCCATCGACTACGTCTCCAAGTGGGTGGAAGCTATGCCATGCAGAGCAGTTGACTCCAAGCATGCCCAAAAAATGTTTCATGAGATCATCTTCCCTCGCTTTGGAACACCATGCATGGTGATAAGCGATGGAGGATCACACTTCATTGACAAAACATTCAGAGCATTCTTGAGGGAGCTTGGAGCCAAACACAACATAGCTACGCCATACCACCCACGGACAAGTGGCCAAGCAGAAACATCCAATAAACAAATCAAGAACATTTTGCAAAAAACGGCCAACGATATGGGAAAAGGTTAGAAAAACAAGCTACCTGATGCACTCTGGGCATACAGGACTGCCTACAAAACCCCTATCGGCATGTCACCATTCCAGTTGGTCTATGGAAAGACCTGTCACTTGCCATTAGAGCTTGAACACCGAGCCTACTGGGCAATTAAGACCTGGAATATGGACATCAAGCTAGCAGGTCGCAACTCGCAACCACCAGAAGCAACTTGCTGAGCTTGAAGAATGGCGTGAGAAGGTGTATCATAGTGCCAAGCTATATAAGAAAAGAACAAAAAGATGGCACGATAACCGGATCAAGCCCAAAGAGTTTTGGCAGGGCGATCAAGTCCTGCTCTTTAACTCCAAGGTAAAGCTATTCTGTGAAGGAAAGTTGCGAAGCAAATAGAAGGGACCATACACCGTCGTTGACACATCTTCTCACGGAGCAATCATCATCTAGGATGATGAAGTAACATCTTCAAAGTGAACGGTCAGCGACTTAAACTTTTCCTTCTGCCTTCTCATTTATCTGAAATTAACAAAGAAATAAATAAAATAGATTTATATCTTGAAAAAAAATTTCAAAAATCTATTTTATCTAAAAATAAAATTTGACCAATAATTCTTTTCTCTTTATTTATATTTATTTATTTCGGATGGTTAAACAAAATATTTTTAAAACAAAATATCTATATTTTCAAAATATATATATTACAAAATCTTCATATCTTTGATTTAATCTCCTTATTTGAGAATGTATCATATGAGATAAGTCAATGTTTCGAATCGAGCCTGATCGAATCCCCACATATTTTCAACAATCACTGACACGATACAGCATCTTGGCCAAATTTGGGAGGCAACCGAGCTCCAGGTCGGGCGCGTGCCAGGGCTGGGTCACACGCCCCTGTCCTGTCTTCATTCGCGCCCAATTTTTGCCCCTGTGATCACTGAATCATGCTGATGCTGTTCATATCGTGCATTGATCTCGATTCGATTCGTGCGAAGCAAAGGAGACCTCTCCATCCCTATATAAACCCCCTCTCCTCTCCTTCTCTCATTCACAATTCTTAGCTCAGTTCTTCTTATTCCTCTTCTCCATCTCATACCAGCAAAAGCTCAATCATGACTCCTACACCCACCAATGCTCCATTCTGTAGAGAGAAAGCTCTTTCTTTTGCCCACAACTACCTAGCAAAGAAAGACATGCCCATGCCCATGCTCACCATTGAAGCACCACCCAAGGCGCAGGGAGAAGGTAGTAAGAAGGCTGTCCCAATAGACAGCCACCCTAGCAAGCGTTCTAGGCCATCTCCCTCAAAATCCTCATCTTTCAAGGCACCAAGTTTCCCCTACACCGTCGATGTGGGCGATCTTCCAGAAGGAGGGAGAGGAAAGAGGCTCGTCTATAAGGACAGTCGTCCTGTCCCGTGCATCCCTCGCTTGATCTATGACCCTCCTATTCAAGGGCAACCTGAGGGGTTCTTTGATGAACCACCTAAGCCAAAGGGTCCAACAAGGGAAGGGCTGAACAAGAAAATCAAGGGGCTCTCGGGTTACATCAGGTTCCTTAGGAATAGAATTGCTGAGTTCTCTACCGCAGAGGTTCAGCTCCAGGCAGAGATTGATGCCTTTCATCTTGAGATGTTTGAAGAGCTAGAGGCAGGGCTAACTCTGCACGCGTAGCATATGTGCTCAAGTAGAGGCGCTGACCCCCATCTACTAATAATTAGGCGCACATACAATTTGTTTTCAGCACGCACTTTATTTCCTTTCGCATTTTAATTACTTCAATTGTGCGCCTATTGTATCCAAAAAGTTTTGGATTCATATATATATATTTGGATTATGCATCTTGTGTCTCCACTTGTTTTTGTTATTTTATCGCTGCACAAAAAGATCAAAAAGATAGGAACAAAAACAAGTGTGGGGGAGACGACAAGCGGAATGAGCAAACACGCACCAACGGTATATCGTTTCGGTTTGCACATTTCTTTGAAAGTATCAAGGTTTGCTGTCTTAAATAAACATGTTTATATACTAAAACTTTGATGCTCCACTCCTAATTCCACCAATTGAAAAATAACGTGCATACTTTTTATTCCTTGCTAAAATTCCTAATATGCTGTGAACAACGTTTAGTAGGGACGCCATTTCTATCTAAGCTATTGATGGATGTGAGATGGTGGGATGATATGAAACTTGCTCTTTTCTTGCAATATGACTTGGGATTTATTTATAAAAATTTTAAAATAAATAGCATGCTCCTCTATGACAAATAAAATTCCTACCAGAGCCTCATACATATATACATTTCAACCTATAGCTGCTTACTCTTGTGTTGAGTTGTGTCAGGCTCTAAGATCTATGTGAGAGAAGTGTCATAGCTCCATGATCGAATGCCACTCACACCCGCCAAAAATATTGCCAACTCTCACCCTGAGATGTTGTGCACAACATGCATTTCCTCCATCCACTCAAAAATATCGCCAATTCTTACCTGAGAATTGCTCATTTTTCCATCGAAATAAAAAGCTCCGCCAAATATTTGGTCATGATCCTTTCTCTTCAAATTCCTAAAATAAATCATGGGCACTAGAATAAAGAAGAGTTCAGTTTCTTTCCATGCCACATTGGTATGTGACAAAAAAACATACCGAGGAGGTATGAAAGAGAAAAGAAAGAAAAGAAAAAGGAATAAACTTTTTGAAGAGGCCCATGATTTCCAAATAAAAAGAGAAGGGACATGACTAGTGTTGGCGGTCCTTAGAGCCTATTTTCTACCATCAATATGTTACTAAAATAAATAGTAGATAGAGCTTTAAGCTAACATTTTCATAAGTTTTGGTGTCTACTTGACTTGCAGGTGTGACATGTGGAAATGCACAAAAGCCATAAAGAAAGCGCATTCCAGAATTCGTATTCAGAAAAGGCACAAAGAAGAAGAGAAGCCCATCTTCATTAGCATTATGGGCTCATTCATAACAACAGAAGAAGTCCAGGCCCAGAGACGAACCGACCACGCGAAGGAGATGGCCAAACGGACCCACCAGGGGGCGGCCGGTCCCAGGGGCGGTCGGTCCCCTAGTGGGGCCTCTCGGGCCCAGTCTTCTCAGGCGGTGCGTAGGACGGTTCCCTCAAGGCAGTTAGACCTGCTTCCATATTTGTTGGCACCCGAACCGTCCTAGTTGGACTATACAAGAAAGGGAGAGCTCCCCTCCAACACACACACCATCATTTGGAGCCATTTACCTCACCTCTCACTTGTATTCTTTAGATTAGTTTTAGTATTAGAGCAAGGCAAGAGCTAGCAATGAGAGCTAGTCTCCTTGGAAGAAGAAGAAGAAGGAACATCTCGGTATGAATACAATGCAGTTCTCTTCCAAGTTCAAGTTCTTATCTTATTTATATAGCAA
>JALGXP010000317.1:7428-38327 GCA_023333625.1 Bothriochloa decipiens | reverse complement strand
CGACAACTTCATCGTAGAGCCGAGTGCAAGAAGCCTCGAGGCCCCCCCGAAGGGGCATCTTCGACAAGATGCTAAAGGAGGGCCTTATCACAAGGCAGGGCGAACCACAACCTCGAGGACTGCCGGATGCTCAAGAAGTACTTTGAGAGCCTGGGCCTCGGGAAGGGAGACCCTCGATTGCTACATGATCTACGGGGGACCCTCGAGGACTGCCGGATGCTCAACAAGGAGGATGGCTTCCTGAGGTCTTCGATTGCTACATGATCTACGGGGGACCCTCGACCAAACTTACACCATGCCAATGCAAGAGGGAGCGTCAAGAAGTCTTCTCTATGCGGGTCACAACTCGTCGCTACCTTGACTGGTCTAGCACAGCTATCACGTTCGACCGTGACGACCATCCGGATCATGTCCCGAAGCTAGGGGTGTACCCACTCATCATTGACCCCATCATCGTCAACACTCGCCTCACCAAGGTGCTCATGGATGGAGGTAGCAGCCTCAACATCATCTACACAGATACCCTTGACCTCCTTGGGATCCCAAGAGAGAAGCTTCATCCTAGCGCCGGGGGTTTCCATGGAGTTGTCCCAGGAAAGAAGGCTCATCCCATCGGCCGCATCGACCTCCCCATCTGCTTTGGTACCTCCTCGAACTTTAGGAAGGAGATCCTCACCTTTGAGGTGGTCGGGTTCCAAGGCACGTACGACGCGATCATCGACAGGACTGGCTACACCAAGTTTATGGCAATCCCCAACTACACCTACCTCAAGCTCAAGATGGCGGGGCCTAAGGGCGCCATCACCGTCGGTCCCTCCCACAAGCATGCCTACGACTGTGACGTCGAGTGCGTCGAGAATGGGAAGGCTGTCGAGGAGTCCACAGTGCTGACGGGGACCCTCGAGGAGTTAGCCACTGAGGTTCCCAATGCCAAGCGCCACGCATGCAACTTCAAGCCCACGAAAGACACGAAGAAGGTCCTCCTCGACCCCAGCAGCTCCGATGGGAAGGCGCTGACGATCAGCGCCACCCTCAGCGACAAATAGGAAGCAGTTCTGGTCGCCTTTCTTAGCGTGAACACCGACATGTTTGCATGGAGTTCCTCGGACATGCCGGGCATACCGAGGGAAGTCACCGAGCAATCCTTGGAGATCCAAGCCAGGTCCAAGCCGGTGAAACAACGCTTGCACCGCTTCGACAAGGAGAAGCGCAAGATCATCGGGGAGGAAGTTCACAAGCTTTTGGCAGTTGGATTCATCAAGGAGGTTCATCATCCCGAGTGGT
The DNA here is from genome assembly GCA_023333625.1 of Bothriochloa decipiens. Taxonomy (NCBI): domain Eukaryota; kingdom Viridiplantae; phylum Streptophyta; class Magnoliopsida; order Poales; family Poaceae; genus Bothriochloa; species Bothriochloa decipiens. The sequence continues at coordinate 37,043 of JALGXP010000317.1, read as the reverse complement.
TAGCTAATCTTGTACTACTTAAGAAAAAGAATGGGAAATATAGGATGTGTGTAGACTATACCAGTTTGAATAAAGCATGTCCTAAGTTCCTTTTCCTTTGCCACGTATTGATCAAATCGTTGATTCTACTACGGGATGTGAAACTCTTTCTTTTCTTGTTGCTTATTCCGGCTACCACCAAATCAAGATGAAGGAGTCCGACCAGCTCGCAACTTCCTTTATCACCCCTTTTAGCATGTACTGCTACATTACCATGCCGTTTGGCCTTCGAAATGCCGAGGAAACGCACCAACGATGCATGCTTCATGTTTTTGGCAAACACATAGGGTCGAAGGTCGAGGCCTACGTCGATGACATCGTGGTCAAGTCTAAAAAGGTCAAAAACCTCATTGATGACCACAAAATCACGTTTGAGTGCCTAAGGGCCAAGAACATCAAACTCAATCCAGAGAAGTGCATCTTTGGCATCCCTCGAGGAATGCTCTTGGGATACATCATCCCTCGATGTGGCATCAAGGCCAACACCGAGAAAGTCTCAGCCATCACCAAAATGGGCCCAATCCGAGACCTCAAGGGTGTTCAGAAAGTCACGAGCTGCCTTGCAGCCCTCAGCCGTTTCACTCACGTCTCGGAGATAAAGCGCTGCCTTTGTATCATCTCTTGAAGAAATCAAAGCATTTCACCTCGACCCTCGAGGTTGAGGAGGCCCTCGCCGAGCTTAAACCCATGCTGACCTCGCCTCCGGTCCTCGTACCACCTAACCCGGCCGAGCCCCTCTTACTCTATGTCACCGCAACCACCCAGGTGGTAAGTGCGGCCATAGTGGTGGAAAGGGTCGAGGAAGGGCACACCTTGCTAGTCCAATGGCCTGTCTAATTCATCAGCGAGGTACTCTCAAAGACCAAGGTCTGCTATTCACAGATCCAAAAGTTGCTCTACGCCATCGTCCTCACGCGACGCAAGCTCCAACACTACTTCCTCGGCCACCCGGTGACTGTGGTCTCGTCTTTCCCCCTGGGGGAGATAGTACAAACAGGAAAGCCACAGGGAGAATCGCCAAGTGGGCGGTCGAGCTTATGGGTGAGACCCTCACCTATGCATCGCGGAAGGCCATCAAGTCCCAGGTGCTAGTAAACTTCATCACCGAATGGACCGACACTCAGCTTCCCCCAGCACAGATTCAAGCGGAGCTGTGGACGATATACTTCGATGGGTCGTTGATGAAAACTGGAGTAGGTACAGGCCTGCTTTTCATCTCACCTCACGAGGTCCACATGCGCTACGTCATTCGGCTCCACTTTCCCGCCTCCAACAATGTTGCTGAGTACGAAGCCCTCATCAACGGCCTACGCATCGCCATCGAGCTAGGGATCTGACACCTCGATGTTTGTGGTGACTCGCAACTCATAATCGACCAGGTCATGAAAGCCTCGACCTGCCACGACCCCAAGATGGAGGCCTACTACAAGGAAGTTCGCAAGCTAGAAGACAAGTTTCATGGCCTCGAGCTCAACCACATCGCCCGCAGATACAATGAGACCACCGATGAGCTAGCAAGGATCTTGTCGACTCGAGTCCCTCCTGACGTATTCTCAAGGGACCTTCTCGAGCCCTCAGTTGACTTGGGCACAGGGGCTGAGGCCGCTCCTCAGACTGCCAAACCACCCCCTCGATTGAGGCCCCCTCGACCGGGGCTAAAGTCATGGAGATCAACGGGTCGCCCCCGCCTCCGAGCCCCAAACCAGACTGGCGCTCCCTTCCTCAACTGTCTCATCCGAGGAGAGCTCCCAGAAGATCAAACCAAGGCTCGATGGATTGCTCAACGGGTCAAGACTTACGTCCTCTATGGCGATGACAAAGGGCTCTATAGGCGAAGCCTGACTGGGATTCTTCAATGCTGCATCACTATCGAGGAGGGAAGAAAGCTGCTCAAGGACCTACACTCGGGGGCTTGCAGCCATCACGCTATGCCAAGGACCCTCTCAAGGATTCTATTGGCCAACTGTAGTGTCTGACGCCATCAACCTCGTCCGCTCGTGCGAAGGATGCCAGTTCTACACCAAGCAAACGCACCTCCCCGCTCACGCTCTACAGATGATCCTCCTCACGTGGCCCTTTGTTGTGTGGGGGCTCAATCTCGTGGGACCCTTGAAGAAGACAACCGGGGGCCACACCCATCTACTCGTAGGTATCGACAAGTTTACCAAGTGGATCGAGGCTCGACCCATCACCAACATCCGGTCCGAGCAGGCGGTTTCATTCTTCACTGACATCATCCACCACTTCGCGGTCCCCAATGTCATCATCACTGACAATGGCACATAGTTTACCAGCAACAATTTCTTGGACTTCTGCGACCATCATCACATCCGTGTGAATTGGTCCGCAGTCGCCTACCCTCAAACTAACGGCCAGGTTGAGCGGGCCAATGGCATGATTTTGCAAGGCCTCAAGCCAAGGATCTTCAACCGCCTTAAGAAGTATGGGAAGAAATGGGCCGCCGAGCTACCCTTGGTCCTATGGAGCCTAAGGATAGCACCTAGTCGAGCCATAGGGTTTACCTTGTTCTTCATGGTCTACGGGTCTGAGGCCATCCTCCCCATGGATCTTGAGTATGGGTCCCCTCGACTGAAGGCTTACAATGAGTAGACAAACGAGGAGGCCCTCGCCAACACCATCGACCAGCTCGAGGAGGCTCGAGATGTGGTCCTCCTCAACTTCGCAAGATACCAGCAGAAGCTCTAGCGCTATCACGACAAGCACGTGCGCAAGCGGGATCTCCGAGTAGGCGACCTCGTCCTCCATCGACGGCAGAGCAACAAGGGCCGCCACAAGCTAACTTCCCCATGGGAGGGCCCCTACATCGTGGCGGAGGTGTTGAAGCCTGGAACTTACAAGCTATCTAACAGCAAGGGTGAGACCTTCACCAACGCATTGAACATCAAACAACTACGTCACTTTTATCCCTAGGGCCTTAAGGTCTTGTATATTTCCTGTATCATGAATGAATGAATGAAAATATTTTATTTCAGTACGCCTTTTTGTTCATCATTTTGAGGTAGCCTCGAATCTGCTTCAATAGAGTCGAGCCTTCCTCGGGGCTAAAGGGGGGAACTGAAGGGTTATGAGGGTGCTATGGTAGCCAGAAAACAAAACTTTTCTACCTCATAAAATAGGATCTACTGCCAGATATAGGTCACGGGACTACCACTAAATGCGCAGGTGCAGCGGAAGACTCGATGTAGTCGAACGCGTCGCAGCAGTGCTGTGTAGTTGTGTGGTCATCTGTCAAGTACACCCTTTACTTGTGGATCCTCCGAGCACGTTCTTGACCAGTCCGACCAGTCACTGACCAGGCTACCGACCACCGTGATCCATCCTTGTGCCACAGATGCAGCACCTCCGAAGTATCACACACGTGCGGGAGGAAGCAATGCGCAACTGGACTGCTCCGCGAGGAGCAAAGGCGTGAGCGTGGGGTGGGCGACAGCGGCTGAATAGATCAAGTGATACCCTTTGCCTCACCCCTACCCCTTGCTTATATAGGCATCTCTTTGCTACCCTGACCTAGAGGCCCATCTGGAAAAACTTAGCCTTATCTAATTTGGGTCCAACCCAAATTAGGCTTCCAACCCTTAAGTGTGTGACCCTATGGGTTCAATCACACATAGACATGGGCCGAGTACTCCTACTCACCCAATAGTTGACAGCGGCCTCTAGCAAGGCATGACAACTCCTATGCATACACAAAGGTCATATCAGATGAACCACTATGACCACGTACAAGTTATTCCCTTTGCCACTCGATATATGGTTCAACTCGTGGGTTAACACTTAACCCTAGCACGACCATGCATTTGTTGATCTAATCACTTGAGTGATCCAGTGATATCTCTCTCACTCAGAGAGGGGCAAATTCCATCTTGATTGTCTATGTGTCACAGCATGCTTCCCAATCACCTGAAGACCACCTTTATAACTACTCAGTAATGGAGCAGCGTTTGACAGTCCCTAAGTAGGCCATTTCACATCTTGACTGCATACAACAATCTCAGGTCTAAGGACATAACGTACATGACATGAATAGAGACTTTCTCTTGTTTGATCTGTCCAGTCTACATGTCTCACATGTGCCCACATTATTAGTTCGACATCTCCATGTCCATGACTTGTGAAACATAGCCATCAACTAATACATGTGCTAGTTTAATATTCAAGTGTGTTCTCACAAGAACGCCGACCAGGGACAACATTAGGATAACCATTCAAGTAATTGAGTTCCACAAACAATTCACATAATTACCAATCAACACAAGTTGTCTATAATGGATAGTCAAAGAACACTTAATACATATCATAGATACAATCGGAATATCATCATCTCATACAATCGGAATATCATCATCTCTATGATTACCTCTAGGGCATATTCCCAACAATCTCACACTTGCACTGGAGTTAATCTCTAAGATGTCTAATTCCCATAGACCTCATGTGCGCCTCATGCTTAGGCTGTGGAAGAGCCTTTGTCAGAGGATCTGCTATATTCAAATCCATATATATTTTGCACAATTTAATCTCTTCTTGTTTCACAAACTGTCGAATGAGATGAAACTTTTGGAGTACATGTTTGTTCTTCTGGTGATCCCTAGGCTGCTTAGCCTGTGCAATCGCCCCATTGTTATCACAATGTAAATTCAATGGGCCCGACGCATTAGGAAACACACTAAGTTCAATGAGGAACCTCCTCAACCAAACACCTTCCTTTGCAGCTCCACCAGCCACAATGTACTCGGCTTCTGCTGTAGAATCGATGACCATTTCCTACTTGGAACTCTTCTAGCTTACTGCACCACCATTTATTGTGAACACAAAACCTGATTGAGATAGTGAATCATCCGTGTTAGTTTGGAAGCTAGCATCGGTATAACCATTTACAATGAGCTCCTCCTCACCTCCATAGATTAGGAACACATCCTTAGTCCTTCTCAAGTACTTAAGAATGTTTTTAACCAGCGTCCAGTGACTCTTACCTGGATTAGTTTGGTACCTGCTTGCAACACTTAGAGCATATGCGACATCTGGGCGAGTACATATCATGGCATACATGATAGAACCAACTGCCGAAGCGTATGGAACCTTACTCATGTGTTCGCGCTCAACATCATTGGAAGGACACTGCTTGTCACTGAAACGCATACCATGTGACACTGGCAAGAATGCTTTCTTGGACTGTTCCATGTTGAGCCGCTTCAACACCTTGTCTATGTACATGTCTTAGCTTAATCCTATTAGCCTTCTCGACCTATCTCTATGGATCTTAATGCCCAAGATGTATGCTACTTCTCCTAAATCCTTCATAGAAAACTATTATTCAATGAAGTCTTTATGGATTGCAACATCGGAATGTCATTTCTGATCAGTAATATGTCATCTACATACAAGATTAGAAAAACAACAGCACTCCCACTTTCCTTCTTGTAAACACAAGGTTCTTCTTCATTCTGACGGAAGCCAAACCCTTTGACGACCTCATCAAAATGAATATTCCAACTCCAAGATGCTTGCTTTAACCCATATATGGATTTCTTAAGCTTGCATATTTTTCCAGCATTTTTAGGATCAACAAAACTGTCGGGCTGTATCATATACACGTCCTCTTCCAAATATCCATTCAGAAAGGCTGTTTTAATATCCATCTGCCATATCTCATAATCAAAATATGCAGCAATTGCTAGAATGATTGGGATAGATTTAAGCATCGCTACCAATGAGAAAGTCTCATCGTAGTCAATTCCTTGAACTTGCCGAAAACCCTTTGCGACAAGTCGAGCTTTATAGACATGAACATTTTCGTCCATATCCTTCTTCTTCTTGAAGATCCATTTACACTCATTGGGTCTAACCCCATCAGGTGGATCAACTAAGTTCCAAACCTGATTGTCTCCCATGGAATCTATCTCGGATCTCATGACACTCTGCATTTCTTAGAATCTGGGTCCATCATTGCTTCCGCATAATTTGCAGGTTCGTCATCGTCTAACAACAACAGATCACAACGCAATTCGGGAAGTCTTGCTAATCTTCATGGTTGGGGTGGAGTACCAACCATAGGTGGTTGGGGTGGTGTACTGACCACAGGTATATCAACTTGTTCCGCTATATTAGCATCACTCGTCGAGTCATTCATTAATGACTCATCTTGAACCTCTTCAAGATATACCTTCCGACCACTCCTATCTCCTTTGAGAAACTCTTTCTCTAGGAAGACACCGTTTTGAGCAACAAACACTTTGCCCTCTGATCGGTTATAGAAGTAATACCCTAAAGTTTCCTTTGGATATCCCACGAAGAAACACTTGTCCAACTTTGGTGCTAGTTTATCAGATATCAACCGTTTGACATAAGCTTCGCGACCACAAACTTTTAGAAAAGACAAATTAGGACGCCTACCAGTCCACATCTCATATGGTGTCTTCTCTACGGACTTAGACGGTACCCTATTTAATGTGAAAGCGACTGTCTCTAGAGCGTATCCCCAAAATGATAAAGGTAGGTCCGACCAGCTCATCATAGACCGAACCATGTCCAACAAAGTTCGATTACGATGCTCGGACACGCTGTTTCTCTACGGTGTTCCGGGTGGCGTAAGTTGTGGAACAATTCTACAACACTTAAGATGATTGCTAAACTCGTGACTCAAATATTCGCTTCCATGATCAGATCGCAAGGCTTTAATTTTCTTGCCACGTTGATTCTCTACTTCATTCTGAAATTCTTTGAACATTTCAAATGTTTCAGACTTATGCTTCGTTAGGTAGACATATCCATATCTACTAAAGTCATCAGTAAAAGTAATGAAGTATTGGAATCCGCCTCTAGCTGTCGTGCTTAGTGGTCCGCACACATCAGTATTTATGAGTTCCAACAAGTCAGACACTCTCTCAGGAAAACCTATGAAAGGTGCCTTGGTCATCTTGCCGAGCAGGCAAGCTACACTTGTCTCGTAAGATTCAAAATCAAACGAAGTTAGAAGCCTATCAACATGGAGCCTCTTCATGCGATTTTCACTTATATGACCCAAATGACAATGCCATATATATGTAGGACTCAACTCATTAAGCCAAGGCCTTTTAGCAGTAACATTACAGACAGGAGCATCATCAAGATTTAAAATAAATAATCCATTCACAATGGATGCAAAAGCCACAAACATGTCATTCTTGGAGATCACATAATCATTGTCTTTACTCACAAAAGAATAACCATCCTTCATCAAACATGAAGGTGACACAATGTTTTGACTTAAGCTAGGAACAAAATAACAATTATTCAATTCCATGATAAATCCTGACGGTAGGTGAAGTTGCATCGTCCCGACGTTCAACGCAGCAACTCTTGGATTGTTGCCCACGTGGAAGTCAACCTCTCCCTTTTCAATGCTTCTACTTCTTATCATTCCCCGCATCGTATTGCAAATATGAGCAACCGATCCAGTATCAAATACCCAAGAATTGATATAGAAGTTAGCGAGAAAAATGTGGTAATGTGAACAACAAGGGTACAAGTAGCAGTAATACCTTTACCGCCACCATCCTTCTCTAAGGACGCCAAGTACTCCTTGCATTTCCTTTTCCAGTGACCTTTCCCCTTACAGTGAAAGCAATCTGAATTTGCAGATGGTCCAGCCTTGGGAGCAGATGGGTTTGGCTTAGAGATCTCATCTTTAGCCTTGCCCTTCTTTTTCTTCCAAGAATTGCCCTTCCTCTCGAACCGAGGCCTATTCTGGACTGCCAACACTTGGCTACTACCGGCACCTTTCTTGATGTCGGCTTTTGCTATTTTTAGCATGCCACACAATTCACTCAAGCCTCTCTTCGCCCCATGCATATGGTAGTTCGAGATGAAGTTTCCATAACTGGGCGGAAGAGACGAGAGGATGAAATTAGTAGCCAACTCTTGGTCAATTGGGAAGCCTAGCTTCTCCAACCTTTGAGTGTAACCAACCATCTTGATTATGTGTGGTCCAACTACTATGCCCTATGCTAGCTTGGTTTTAGCAAGTGCCTTAGAAACATTGAACCTTTCAGTCCTAGCTTGCATGCGGAACATCTCTTCAAGCGCCATGATCATATCATTCGTTGAATGATTATTATCGAACTGCATCTGCAGATCAGGTTCCATGCAAGCAAGCATAAGGCAACTCACTTCAAGGTCAGCATCTAATGCTCTCCTGTAAGCGGTTCTTTCAGCAGCAGTTGCATTTTCATCAAGCTCATCTGGTAATGGGGTGTCTAGAATTTCTTCCTTTTCCTCAGCCCTGAGAACAATTCTCAGGTTGTAGATCCAATCCGTGTAATTTTTTTCATTCAACTTATCTTTCTCAAGTATTGTACGCAAAGAAAATGGTTGATTGTCGGCAACCATTTATCTACAACAAAAGTAACAAAAAATACTAAGACAATGTATCCATGAAGAGTAAATCAATCATATAGAATCTACTCCCACTAAAATCAATATCCCTCAATTGATACTTAGTGATTCAAGACCCACAACTAACATGTCGACTAGTGAGCTTTAGCATCACCGCTGGTCAGTATGGTAGATCGGTAAGCAACACCTTGCTAATCGTATCTCATATGACTCTTGTTGTTGGGCTAGCATCTCTATGCTGAGCATTCAACCTTCCCATGCTTCAAAGTCCCTAACCGTTAGGATGACTTTGTTCAAGTAACCAAACCTTCTTGCTGTAAGTATCCGATACGAACCTGTCTAGTCAAGGAAAACCAGTGGCACCCTAATTTCATAGACCCACCACCGATCGTACAAGACTTGTGACAGTGCAAGGTTTGGGGAAGCATGCAACTTAAACATTACTGAGGGATCATTCTACTTCACTACCGCACGAACGTAGACAAAACATTATAGCATGTGAACGTAGAGCATAGTAAGAATGACATAAACACAGATATGACTTGGTATAGCCCATTGCTCCTTTGAGATCTCCATCTCAATGTCAATCTGTTCGTCATGGTGATCTCCATCTCCATGATCCGTGTATGTCATCCATCTGTGGTGCATCCGCCAAGACTAGCTATCACTACCGTGAAATAATTTACACAGTCGCGGATTATCATAGATTGGCATGCAGGCCATTACATTAAAGTGACAATATCTTTATGGCTCCTGCCCATTTTGTCTTCATGACATGAAAGCCATGAATTAATTACATACATGCATCTCATACACATAAGGGCTATACTAGTCACGAATTTCTTCAAAACAAAGTTAGCCGATATAGACGTCTAACGTTGTAAGGCCTAAAACTCTATATTCCAAGCAGTTTTTTGCAAATCTAATTTTGCCGAACCATGGCTTTGCGGTGGAGAACCGAATGTATAATTTCATTCCCTATGATTTTCATTTAGAGTTTGTCTCAATCCGAGTTATGGTTCAAAAGTTACAGCTATTTTACCGAACATCACTTTTCTCAGCAACCCAGTGCCCGGTAATAGATCCCATCTACTACCGCCGCACATCGCACGTACTCGGCACTTGGCCTAGGGCTCAATTCGATCAATCTGATTGATCTCAAACTCACCATGACTAGTTTTACATGTATCACTTAACTCAGATGGTGGAATTCCGACTGGTACGAGTAGATCGTTACATGACCAACGTGCTAAGACGATGAACCAAGATCAGAGACTCATGTACAATGGTGCATATCACCATATGCCCAGAGCCGGACCTATAACAAAGTAGCTATGGCTTTGATACCACTGAAGGCAGCTACGGCTTCGATAACACTAAAGGCTTAGGAGGGTGCTACGCTAGCTAGAAAATAAAACTTTTCTACCTCATAAAACAAGATCTACTGCTAGATATAGGTCATGGGATTACCACTAGACGCGCAGGTCCAGTGGAAGACTCGATGTAGTCGAACGTGTTGCAGCAGTGCTGTGCAGTTGCGTGGTCGTCTGTCAAGTACACCCTTTGCTTGTGCATCGTCCGAGCACATTCTCGACCAGTCCGACCAGTCGTCGACCAGGCTACTGACCACCGTGATCCGTCCTTGTGCCACAGATGCAGCACCTCTGAAGTATCACACATGTGCGGGAGGAAGCAATGCACAACCAGACTGCTAGGTCCACGAGGAGCAAAGGTATGAGCGTGGGGTGGGCGACGATGGCTGAATAGATCAAGCGATACCCTTTGCCTCGCCCCTACCCATTGCTTATATAGGCGTCCCTTTGCGACCTCGACCTGGAGGCCCATCAGGAAACCCTAAGCCTTGTCTAATTTGGGTCCAACCCGAAATAGGCTTCCAACCCTTAAGCGTGCGACCCTATGGGTTCACACACACATAGACATGGCCCGAGTACTCCTACTCGCCCAATAGTTGACAGCGGCCTCTAGCAAGGCGTGACAACTCCTACGCATACGCAAAGATCATATCAGACGAACCACTACGACCACGTACAAGTTATTCCCTTTGTCACTCGATATATGGTTCAACTCATGGGTTACACTTAACACAAGCATGGCCATGCATTTGTTGATCCAATCACTTGAGTGATCCAGTGATATCTCTCTCACGCAGAGAGGGCAAATTCCATCTTGACTGTCTATGTGTCACAGCATGCTTCCTGACCAACCGAAGACCACCATTATAACTACCCATTTACGAAGCAGCATTTGGCAGTCCCTAAGTAGGTCGTTTCACATCTTAAGTGCATACAACAATCTCAGGTCTAAGGACATAACATATTTGATGTGAATAGAGACTTTCTCTTGTTGGGTCTGTCCAGCCTACATGTCTCACATGTGCCCACATTATTAGTTCGACATCTCCATGTCCATGACTTGTGAAACATAGCCATCAACCAATACATATGCTGGTCTAATGTTCAAGTGTGTTCTCACAAGAATGCTGACCAGGGACAACATTAGAATAATCATTCAAGTAATTGAGTTCCATAAACAATTCATATAATTATCAATCAACACAGGTTGTCTATAATGGATATTCAATGAACACTTAATACATGTCATAGATATAATCGAAATTTTATCATCTCTGTGATTACCTCTAGGGCATATTCCCAACAGGAACCCCCGAAGTTCCTAAAAATTCGCATGTTTTTTCAAAACTTGACATCTCCTTGTTCTTCTATGCCTCGATACCTTGCCTTTACTTAGTCAAAAATGCCTCAAAAACACTAAGGGTAGAGGGTCGTCGAGCCAGGAGCTCTCCTACGCCTCTGCGCTACGGTACCTCCACTCACTTCCCCCTCAAGGGGCACAAGCTTGCGTCAAAAACTCGGTGAAAGCATAAGTCAAGCAAATAAGAAACAAAGAACTCAAGCCAGAAAAACCCCAAAAGCATCAAATATATACATATTGTTTTAAGGCCCCTAGGGCCACGATATCACCAGCCGCAAAAGCTAATTAATTACATGGGCCTTCTTGCCTAGATCAACTCATAGGCCGGCTTCCTCTTCATCGTCAAAGCTAAGAGGAAGGACCTCGGGCTCGAACAGCATCACCAACCGCTTACTTGGCTCCTCAGCATCCTTGATCAAGGCCCTGTGCCTCTCCTTGTTCTCGGCATCAGTCTTGTTGGGGTCAGAGATGAAGGCATGGGAGATGACCCCCATGTTGTAAGTGAAGCCAGAGTAGACGACCGCCATCGCCTGCTTCACGCCAACATGGAGCGCGTCCCGAACCTGCTCTCTCACAATGTGCCCGAGGTCATACATCCAGTTAACAAGGGAGGTCCCGTGCACCTCATCCTGGACCTCTACCTCGGGATCTACGCTAAAGTCATCACAAACCGAAGTGATCATGGTGTGGAGTTTGTCGGTCAGCCTCGCCTCAGCCCAGTAGGCGTCTTGGAGCATCTTGGCGCTATCTTGAGCCTTGGTCATTTCCTTGTGGAGGTATAAAATATAAGACAGGGGCCAGCCATGACAAGCAAGGTGACAAATGCAAAAATTCAAAGGCTAAGGAGGAAGATTCACCAGTGGCGTGGGTATTGAGGGCCGTGTACCCGTCCTTCAGCTCGGCATACTCCTTCTTGGCCATCTCCATGGCGCAGACCACCTCCATCTTCTCCACCCTCAGATCCTTGATCGCCTTGCCGGCCAGCGCGATGGCCTCCTCCTTCTTCTGGAGGGTCTCCTTCAGCGTGGCAACCTCAGTGGACAAGGCCTGGGCGTGGCATTTCTCCTCCCCAACCGTGACATTGAGGGCGTCATGAGCTTGGGAAGTCTGGGCAACATCTACCTTGAGCCTTTAATACATTCCAAGGAGTCCCTGACCTCCCTCTCGAGCCCCCGAACGCGCTCCGCCGACTAGGAGAGGTCCTCAAGGGCCTTCTACGCCTCCTCTCGTGCATTGGTGGCATCCTCCTTGGCTTGGGTTGTCTCTCCTCAAGCCACCGAGGCGTCCTCCTTGGCCTTCTCCTCTTCCACCTGGGCCTTGGCTAGGTCCTCCTTCGCCTTCACCACCTCGGCCTGGGCAGCCTCAAGCTGATCCTGCAACATGGGGACTTGCTCCCATCCACCCCTCATTAGGTGGATGAACTGGGACTTGACCTGGGAACGCCTCCTTAGGTCCTGAAAATAGAAAAGTGCAAGAGAAGGTGTAATATGAGAAAACAAGTCAACCCCCGTACCGCGAAGGGAGATCATGTACCTCGAAGCACCTTCCCAAGTCCTCGGCGGCGACGTCGATCGCCAGCCGTAGGGCATGCTGCATCCAGACCTAGAACTCCTTGACGTGCTCCCAGTGCTCGACCTCCACTGAGTCGTTCATTTCGAACATAGGTGCATCAGGATTCATTGGGTCCCAGAGTTGGAGAGCCTCTCGACCCCAATGGGGAAGGTCCTTCTCGATCCGCTCCTACACGACCGCCATGATGCCATCCCCCATCTCAACTAAACCATTGTGGCAAAGCACACGGTCGGCCAGAGTGGGGAATGGCGACCCAGCCCCTTCCTCAGCCCTCGATGACCCGGCCTTTCCTTCCTGGTGCTTCCCTTTAGCAAGGAGGCCGAGAGCAAACAAGCTGGGACCGTATAAGGACCCCCGGCCCATCGACACTTCAGCCGGCGGAGGGCGAGGCATCGCAATCACCACGGCCTCCGACTCCTCTGTCGGGATAGTCTGCGCAATGGGCTGCCTGACCCTTCTCCACGCCGAGACGCCCTCCGCCGCCATCTTCGCCAGAGGACTCAAAGCTAGCACCTCCGGCTGCTTGTCTTCTTGACCCGCATTCAGCGGGGCCTCCTTCGGCTGGCCTCAGGCCAACGGCTCTAGCCACCTGACGTCCTGCCCCGCGTTCGACAGAACCTACTCCACCTCTTGCTACTATTGCAGCGGTAAGACCACAGTCGACGCCTCCTCCTGCTGCTGAGGCAGGATCGAGGCTGTCTTCCCCTACTGTGGTTGCTACGGCAAGGCTAAGGATGTCATATCCTGCTCCTCCCACTTCTAGCGGGTGATCCGCCGTTTCCTCCGTGTCATGGACGGAGGAGTCTCCCGCTTCATCTTCAATGGTGATCGAGGCCTCCTCTGTTGAACCCGGCTCTCGGCCGCTGGCGGTGTCTCCAAGCTTAGCGAAACCAGGGGCATCTCGGTCTGCTCCTGGCTCTGGGCCGCATCGCTACCTGCCACGGTCCCTGAGATGCTAGAGCCTGCAACGGAAGCAGGTCGCGTCAGCTTACCTCGAGCCATAGCAGCGCAGGCCTTCGTAACCCATGCAGCCACTGTCGCCGACCGGGACACTGGAGTAGCACCTGGTATCGTATTTTTCATGAGGAACGTGAAGTGAACTAACTAGGCTCAGGGTTGTCCAGCAATGAAACAAAGGGTCTAGGATAATAGGATAGAGAGGTCTAGCTTGCAAAGATATCTGGTCATAGTATTCTAAGTATAATGATGTTTATCACCTCCTCCATTACTGGGGGCGATAGACGAAAAAGCAGGAGACAGAACCCCTACTAAGGCGACTATACTATTCGGCCCCGCTCTCACTGTGTTATCTTGCCTAACAAGACATACAGGGAACTCTACGCCTAGTGACGACTGTCACTCTCGCACTAGGTGTCTTGTAGTGCGATAAGCAGCTCACACTGGTAAGATGTCATCTAGACACCACGTCTACACTAATCTTACTACTCTAATCCTTGCAAGAGACTCGAGTAATTTATTAAGTAAAACAGTGCACCAGTAATAAGACCGTATACTTAAAGTACTAAGACCAGAATATCAAATACTAGAAAAGACTCGAATGAAATACTTACAAGAAGCTCGCATCCGCTGAGGCGCACCTTGGAGAAGACTCCTGACAGGCTGGGACTCCTCCTTGGAGACTCCTCACTCTCCCTCTACTAGCATAGCTAAAGATACTAGATAATGGCTCTCTCCTATGTTTCATGCTCAGAAGTGAAGGCCTATGTGGGGTATTTATAGTGGTTGGTGGAGTAGGTGGTACTCCAACACCACGTCAGTGATTCGTGTGACCTCCATCAAGCATCGATGGATCAAACTGCCTTTGGAACTGCCTTGGATGGATGCTCGTGGTGAAGCTAGATGCATGACAGCATGCAGGAGGTCGGTAGGAGCAAACTGACCTAGTTAGCCCCAAAGTGGGGGTCGGCCGACCCCCTCACATGACAGGTGGACCTAGACCAGTCTTCTAGAAGGATTGCCATGTTGGTTAGGGAAATCTGGGAGGCTGGATGGCTGCACAAGGGGGTCGGCCGACCCCCCTATGATGGGTGGGGCCATTCCCTTCCTTGTGGGCCCTCTCTACCTCCTTTAGAGTGGGTATGAAGTGGTGGGACCCCTAGATCACTCCGGATGATGGAGATGTGGATCAATGGGTCCATGTGAGCTGATTATGAGCCATAGAACAAACTTGTGATCCAATCATGGGAATGGACTCTTGGGAGTGTGTCGTGGATCATGGCATGTCAGCAAGGCTCTGGTGTGACCAAGGTGGGGTCGGCCGACCCCATCATTGTGCCCATCTCTTGCACAATGTCTCCAGAAGCTAGGATATACTAAAAAATACCTGTTCTGCATACCTGTTCGTGTGCTTGCAGACTTTGCTACTTTCGCTAAGAAACACCAACAGGAACCAAGTTATTTGTACCTAAATCACTATGTGTTTGATGGTCTCCTTCTAGAAAGAATGTCTTGTTGACGGTTTTAATGGGGCAAAAACATGGTATAACTCCCGTCAACAAGATCCCCCACACTTAAGTCTTTGCTCATCCTCGAGCAAAGGTTAGAGAGAAAGATAATATATGTTTATGACATCTTTAAGATATTAGCAAACACAAAGCTTGACTAATGACATATCTCATACAAGTGGGTTATGTGGTATTGTCTAGCATATATCCTTCAAATGTTGAAAAATGGAACAGCTCTCAAAGTAAAGTCATCTTCCCATTTTCATATCCTTAATGCTTTGAGTTTTTTTTTATAATGGTTTTCAAAGAAAGCACATAGTTCATTCTTACTCCTCAAATAGTACTCTCAAGTCACTCAGTAAGTATATGATTCCTCACCAAGGCATAGCATAAGATTGCCTTTTTTGTTTTATCCTACATCTATCGGGCTTATGTGGGGCTCAGGTAGGGATAAACAAGGTAGCATACTTGCATTGCATCTATTGTAAATTCAAAACAAGGATCCAAGGAGAAGAATGTCATAATCCTAGATCAAGATGTACAAGTGTGTGGAAAATGATGGAATCCTGATTCTAAATATTTTTGGCACTCCATGCATCATGACTGTCTTTATTAGATGGAATGAAACTTTTAGAGGGATATCAGCTATAAGATCATATATCCTTTTTTTGAACAGGTAGAACTTCTTTCCCGTTTGTTTATTGCATCACTCATGCCCCTTAGCATGGTTTTTTTGTTTTTTCACTATAGCCCATATCCTATATTCCATATGAATAACTTTTGAAAGGAGAGATGTCATCATGGTGAATGCAGGGAGTAAATTTTGCATAAGGAATGTGCGGCTCTCAAGATAAGAGTCAGCATTTTTATTTGGTGGAAAGGGTGCACAACTCTCAGGATAACAGTTGGCATATTTTTGGTGGATTGATGGGTGCATGTTTTTGCGTACTTCCAGTGTAGAAGTAGCTTGTGTATATGTGGTGTGTATGTGATCTTGATCTTGAGACTATGACATAATTCTCAACTAGGGTCGACGAGACCAAACTCAACACAAGTACAAGCACAATAAAAAAAGGGGTTTTGAACATGGTATGAGCATATATGGCTTTGGTAGGAATTTTCTTACAATTGAGGAGTAAGTGACACTATGGTTTTATGACATTTTCAAAAATAAATCTCTAAGGACTTTGAATAGAAAGGGTATGAATCATGAGCTAAGAACTATATCACATTTGTCAACAACCATGTCAATATGATATTCCTATCAAGAATGTGACCCACAAGTATTAACATATGCAAGAATTAGACTTTGTGACGCTTTTACCCTTTTAATGTCATATGTCACTTTTTATTTTCAGATGCAAGTCTTCTTGTTTTATTTTTATTTTATTTTATCTAAGGAAAGCAAATAAAAGATAAAAGTAAAAATGAAAGAACAAAGAGGGAGTAGGAGTGGCAAACCAGTCAGAAGGCATGTAGACGATGAGTGGATGCTGACTGGTAGGTCCAGGGCTCCTAGGTAGGGTCGGCCAACCCCACTTGGGTTTGCCCAATGCTGCCATTTAATCCCCGCTGTTGAACACATACTTCTGCAAACTTGTGTTCTCGTTGGCCGCCAATGTGGGGGTTGGCCGACCCCCTTCTTGGATCAAATTTTGTCATGCCAATGTGTCAGGACATGTGCTACGTCATGGTATGTTAAGGAAAGTTCAGGGATGTGCTTGGGGGATCGCCCCCCCCCCCCCACACTTGGGTTCTTGAGTATCCTGAAATGCAAAGACATGGGAAACATCAAGTGCAGGTGTCCTACTGGTGGCAACACACCAGCAGAACGAAATTATGCTCATTTTATTTACTGGATCGTAGGCACATTTTACGATGATAAAGATTGACTTAGCTATGTGCCTAGCATATCTATGAAGAAGTTTGAGATATCTAAAGAAAGAGGTCAAAGAAGGAGGTCCTTGTGCCCCATTGTTGTCTCTAAGTGTGCAAACCGCACTAAGGACCTTCTCTATGACTCTCTTCTCAAATAGTCATCCTCGAAACTCCTTAATGGCTCATTGATTATGGAGGACTAACCTTCCATTAGATAGTATTTGGATGAGCTCATGGAGTTCTACATTACTTCTTCTCCTCTGAGGTGAACAAGGGAACAAAATGACTTCCCTTGTCCCAGCTTACCGCCAACTACTCTTGTGGTTCAAAAGATGTGTATCAAAGGCATGGTAGAGCTCTTCCTCAAACACAACACCCTCCATGGTGACCTCTGGTTTTCTCAACAGGTCTCCCCCATGATTGAAAGGGCCCTCACTAAAGGAACTAATGGCATTTGTGCTTGTGGGGGCCATGGTGAAGCTACTCTAGGTAACTTGGGTGACATAAAGGAGGCTAGAAGGTGTTGAATTTAAGATGAAGGGAAAATGTGATGAAGAAGAAGAGGAGGAGAGGTCAGGGAGAGCTATTGCCTAAGATTACAACCCTTGTTTCCATGAGAGTTGCAAATGGGCATAGCTTCTAAGTGATGGCACAACTCTCTGGTCAACCGAGTTAGGTTGGATCCTCTAACTGGGGGTCGCCCGACCCTCATTTTGGTGGAACCAGTCTCAAGATTTTGTAACCTGTCAAGTAGGGGTCGCTCAACCCCTAATTGAAGGGTTCAGAGTGAGCAGCTCTAGGTTCTACACTTTATAGGTGATGAGAATTGGTTTGGCCAAATTTGGCCCCAAGTGGGTACTATGCCTAGGTCACCCGACCCCTGTTTGGGAGATACGGAGCGAACGGGTTCTGGATTAGTACTTCCCCATGTGTCAGAAATGGTTTGGCCAAACATGGGCTTGGTTAGCCACCAAGAGGGGGCCGCCCGACCCCCTACGGAGGCTTCCCAGGACCAATTTTGTCCTAGAGTCTATCATAGGCATGTGCATTCTAATCTAGTGGCCAAACCATACAGAAATGGAAAGAAGTTAAGACATGTAGATTTTAGTCTTGTTGAATTATTAGCAACGATGAGTTCTAGCATGTCAACTTCTTCTATCAAAGCTCATGCTCATGGAAAACTATAAGAAGGTGGCCACTTACCTTAAAGATGATGAGTTGTAGCATTGGTCCTTCTCAGTTGCATTGAAGTTCTCCGTGGCCAAACAACGTGACCTTTGCCCATGAGGATCTCAACTCATCTCCAAGAATGATCTTATGACTTACCCATAGAGATGTCAATGTTCTTGCTATAGGGGTTAGTTAAAAAAGTGCAACCAAGCTCCATGCAAGTGTGTTTGGTTCAATAATCAAGCTTAACACCATGTCTTGTTCAATTAAGGTAGTCTATTTAACCTAAGCACCATACTTAATTTAAAGAGACTATGGAGGTATGATCACTCGAGCGATCAGTACACCCAAACCAAGACATGCTAACATAGAAAAAGGAAGCATGATAGGATAAACAAGATTCATTCTAATAGAGATAAGAGAATGAGCGGTGAAGACATGAAGCATTATTTTATTTTATTTTACATTAGAGGGTTGAAGACAAACATAAGAGGAATGCACTAAACAAGAGGAAAGGAAAGTGACATACCTGTCAAGAAGTATGGGTCAACACAATGGAGGTTGACTGGTGGGCTGAGGGGCCCATGGTGGGGTTGGCCGACCCCACCTTGGAGGCTCTAGCCACTTCGGTTCTTTCCTTATGCATTCTTACCTCTAATGACGAATTCCTACATAGATGCTTTTTGCCCAGGATGTACTTCAATGCCCAAATGTGTTTGAGGGGGTCAAATGACCCCCCCACACTTGGTGTAAAGTGTGCCCTGAGTCATGGAAACCAAAACAATGTCAAGTGCAGGGGTTCTACTGGTGGCAACATACCAGCAGAACCACAAGTCTTACTACCCTACTCAAGTTAGGCACACACGTTGCATGACGTTAATTTGAAGCCAACTTGTGGGGGCCTAACTGCAAGAACTCATACCACTACAAGATTTGGAGAACTTGTGATAAACAAAAATATCTACAACCTCTACTGCAAAGATTTTGCACACAAGAAGAGCAAGGAGTTGTAGATCTTTTGTTTGGTAGTGGTAGGAAGAAAGATTGAGTTGGAGATTTCTCAAATGAGCAAGGACTTGATGAGGGGATCAAAAGATAACTTCCAAGCTCATTGATGGAATTCTCCATCTCAAGGAATGGGTGAGCGCTTTCCTATTCATGACATTCCAAATCCTCCTCAAGACATGGATATGTCACGATTGCTTATGAAACCATCTTAAGCTCACCCCTTGGATCAAGAATAGGATTGGATTCTACCCTTATGCAAAGAGGTTGGAAAGTCCAGACAGGTAGATATTCTTTGCCTATTCTATGACCAAGCTTCTCATTTCCCAAGGCATTCCCCAAGATTCGCTCTATTGGTCTTTCGATAAAAATGAGATGAAAGGATAGCCGAGGAAGGTCAATGATGTGGGAATCTAGGGAGGCCTTTGGATCATCAATCACTACAGGCCCGCCTTGAGGAACTCCTAAACAATCAACGATTTAACCATTTGGGAGCCTAAGACGTTTTTGAGATTGGAGTAGGTGATTCTTTGATGAACAAGGAAATGAGTAATGACGAAGAGCACCGTTGGGATCATCAAGATCATGGATGAGTTTAGTTCATCCAAGATCCTGGGTTTTCCCAATGTGCTACTTGAGAACTAGAGGCATAAATGGTGCTAATTTGGGAAGTTTCCAAATAGAATCTCTTCTAGAGAGCATTCCCAAAGCTAGCAAGATCATCTAAGAGTTAGCCTCAAAATCGAAGGAGTGATCTAACGGATAGATTTCTTCCTCCTTCGATATTTGTGGTATTTATGGTTCAGGATCGATGGCAGAGTCTCTAGATGGGATTTATGGTGATTCAGCCATCAAGATTTCTTCTTGCTTGGGGATGGAGAGACTCCTTCTCCTTCTATTGAAAGTTTAGGATCTCTCTTCGAAGATGGGCAACACGAGAAATAGGAAAGGCAGCTAAGCAGAGTTTGGATTGAAGGCTTTCCTATTCTCTGTGCGCACTCTCTATGTGTCGAGCATACCAATGTTTAGCTATCCCCGTCGAACAAAATGGGAATAACTTCCATTTCAAGGTATTTCGTGTCATGCCTTCAATAAGAAGACATGAGCACAATTGCTCAAAATCACGTGAGTCTAAGGGTTCTCATCTTCTTCCTAGCAAAAGATTGTTTCTGAACCATAGCTATGAAACTAGGGTGAAGCTCATAGCTGGGTGAAAGAATATGATGGAATAATGGTGGTGGCTCCAAGCTAGGCCCTTTGGAGCGGCGAGATGAGAAATGGGTGTTTTGTTTTTTTGGTGTGGAAAGGATAAAAATAAAAGAAAGATAAAACAAGGATAACTCGGATGACCTGATTCTAAGTTAGAACAGCTACCGTTCCCCGGCAACTGCGCCAGAAAGCTTGTTGACACTAGATGGCAAATGGATATACCACAAGCGTACGGTAGTCAATGTAGCCTTCACCGGGAGTATTCCAGGTATCGTATTTTCCACAGGGAATCTGAAGTGAACTAACTAGGCTCAAGGTCATCCAGCGATGAAACAAAGGGTCTAGGATAATAGGATAGAGAGATCTAGCTAGCAAAGATATCTGGTCATGGTATTCTAAGTATAACGAGGTTTATCACCTCCTCCATTACTGGGGGAGATAGACGAAAAAGTTTGAGACAGAACCCCTACTAAGGCGACTACCCTATTCAGCCCCGCTCTCACTATGTTAACTTGCTTAACAACACATACAAGGAACTCTACGCCTAGTGAGGACTGTCACTCTCGCACTAGGTGTCTTATAGTGTGACAAGAAGCTCACACTGGTAAGATGTCATCTATACACCACGTCTACACTAATCTTACTGCTCTAATCCTTGCAAGAGACTCGAGTAATTTACTAAGTAAAATAGTGCACCAGTAATAAGATCGTATACTTAAAGTACTAAGACCAAAATATCAAATACTAGAAAAGACTCGGATGAAATACTTACAAGAAGCTCGCATCCGCTGAGGCGCACCTTGGAGAAGACTCCCGACAGGCCGGGACTCCTCCTTGGAGACTCCTCACTCTCCCTCTACTAGGATACTAGATAATGGCTCTCTCCTATGTTTCATGCTCTAAAGTGAAGGCCTATGGGGTGTATTTATAGTGGGAGGTGGAGTAGGGGCTACTCTAATGCCACATCAGCGATCCGCGTGACCTCCATCAAGCACCGTTGGATCAAACCGCCTTTGGAACTACCTTGGATGGACGCTCGTGATGAAGCTTGATGCATGGCGACATGCAGGAGGTCGGTGGGAGCAAACAGACCTGGTTAGCCCCAAAGTGGGGGTCGGCCAACCCCCTCTCATGACAGGTGGGCCTAGACCAGTCTTCTAGAAGGATTGCCATGTTGGTTGGGGAAATCAGGGTGGCTGGATGGCCCCACAAGGGGGTCGGCCGACCCCCCTATGATGGGTGGGGCCATTCCCCTTCCTTGTGGGCCCTCTCTACCTCCTTTAGAGTGGGTATGAAGTGGTGGGACCCCTGGATCACTTCGGATGGTGGGACCTCTAGAACACACTTGTGATCCAAGGGTGGTAATGGACTCTTGGGAGTGTGTCATGGATCATGGCATGTCAGCAAGGCTCTGGTGTGACCAAAGTAGGGTCGGCCGACCCCACCATTATGCCCAGCTCTTGCACATTGTCTCCAGAAGCTAGGATACACTAAAAAATAACTGTTCTGCATACCTGCAACCAAATAATTACAAGTACATATGTTAACATGTCTTGATAATAGTTCGCTGTGTCATCCCATAGAATTCATGCGAAAAGAATAAAAATAGGGAAAAAATCTGCAAGGTTAACCTAGCTGGGTTGAAACAAGCAAACCTCTCCGCCCCACCAAACTAGTGTGGTCAGACGATCTCAATAGTCCTTCAGGCAGGGCATCAGACGTTCTCATGAGTTCAACTGGGTCGAGGAACTGTTTTGGATGTCGTACCAATCAATCTGTTGGCAAACAGAGAGCACTGGTATAGGAAACACCAAAAAACAATAGAGATAGGACTTTTATACTAACAAAATCCATAGTTTTGGTGTTTCCTCTTGTTTTGCAGGTTGGTAATGAAATATATTAAATTGGGCCGAAAAATACAGGAAAACAAATAAATATTCAACTTCACCAAATTAGCACACAAGCAAAACAACCAGCCCAGCCCAACCGAGGCAAACCGACACGAGTGCACCACATGGGCCGAGCCCAGAACCCACCAGGAACTGACCTACCAAGGTCGGTCACGGGGAGGCGGCAACCAGGGGTGCGCGCCCCTGGCCTGGCATGCGCCCGTGCTAGGTCAGCGGTCGGGCCCAGCTTTGGTCAGGCGGTGCCATTAATGCTCCCTAAGGCGGTTCATGGATGCGTTGGTCATTTTGCCACTCTAAAACTGACCTCTCACTCTCCTATATAAACTTAGGCTCTCTCCTCTCCCAAAAACAACTAAGTACCTTTTAGATTCCCACAAGCTACATTATAGAGGAGGAGTAGAGCTATTGTATCTAGCCCTAGCTAGTCATAAGTAAGGAGTGAGAGAGGTGTAAGAGTAGAGAGTTCTAACCAGATCCGGCCCAGACCTCTCTATCCCCCACCACGTGCTCCTACAGCACTTCTGGTTATGGCTTAATAGAGAGTCTGCCCTACAACTCGACATAGAAGCCAGTGGTTCATTCGCACATTTATCCACAGTGGATGGCGTGGCACTTCTTGAACGTATCTTAGAAAATACGCCTTCGTTGGAACCTATATGGTTCAAGCCTGAACCCACCTTTGAGGAAGTCTCTTTGGTAGTCGCCTAACCTGTCTCATCAACAGAGAGACCCTCATCCGATCCAGGCAGCCCAAAGGAAGATTCCCAGTCCATGGATCTTCCCGTATTCGAGGATGAACTTTTCAAAGAATTCGGCAACACCTCGAACTACGAATATCAAAGGAGACCACCAGTCCCTAAGCCACCTAGCGAGCCCTTAGCCCCTATCTTTCTTAAGGAGTCTGTTAGGGAGCTAACGGTTATCATGAGCTCAGAATGGGTAGCGGAAGGAGAACTCTTTCTGAAGAAATTCAGATTCGTGCTCCTTGTTCGACCATTCATTGCAAGCTCAATAGAGACCAGGTGGATGCTATGTACAATCCAACGGTAGGGGTAAACATAATGTCCAAATCCTTTGCAATATCTTGCTTAGGGAGCAAACCGCTTACCCCGACCAACAAGTCCTTCCGAGTAGCGCCGCGCACAATTTTAAGAGGACTTAGGATTCTACATAGAGCCACTCTCCAGATAGAGGATGTCGAATTAGATCTGGATTTTCATATCTTTGATATCCAGGATTTGGCATTCTCATTGGGCACCCCTTGGAGAAGCTTTTTGCTAATCCATTAAGAACAGGGGAAATGAACGTTAAGTTGGGGAGAGATTCATTCTCTATTCAAGTCACTAGAGCTAAAAACTATGTGGCAGAAACTCCCCCGGTTCATGATACACCCACGGAAGTCATGTCGGTAGGACCCTTCGAGTCACCCGAGTTGTCTTTAGAGCAAGACGCAGAACTCTTTACCGATGAGGTGGACGACTTAGGCGAGACCGTTGACCTTCCCAAAGAGGAAGTACCGGCACGACCTCTAGTTGAGCTTAAACCCTTGCCCACAGGCTTGTGTTACGCATTCCTGAATGGCAACACACAAACTCCAGTCATCATTAGCGACAAGCTTAATGATGAGGAGACAGCTAAACTT
Organism: Bothriochloa decipiens; assembly: GCA_023333625.1. Lineage (NCBI taxonomy): Eukaryota > Viridiplantae > Streptophyta > Magnoliopsida > Poales > Poaceae > Bothriochloa > Bothriochloa decipiens. Next base: position 13,026 of record JALGXP010000317.1, on the reverse strand, counting down.
TTAGCCGTTCTAGAAAAGCATATGTCAGTCTTTGGGTATTCCTTACAAGATCTTAAGTGAATAAGCCCAGTACTCTGTTCCCGTCGCATTCTAATTAATCCAGAGTGTACGACCTCATGAGAGCCACAACGTAGGCTAAATAATGCGATGCGGGAAGTCATGAAGAAGGAAGTCCTCAAACTTCTTCATGCTAGGATTATCTATCCTGTACCACATAGTGACTGGGTTAGCCCCATCCAAGTGGTTCCTAAAAAGGGAGGAATGACGGTAGTAGAAAATGCTAAGAACGAGCTTATTCCTCAACATACCATCACAGGATGGAGGATGTGCATAGATTACTAGAAACTTAATGCTGCAACAAGGAAAGATCACTTCCCGCTACCCTTCATTGATGAGATGTTGGAGCGGTTAGCGAAACACTCTTTCTTCTGCTTCTTAGATGGTTATTCTAGTTATCATCAAATTCCTATCCATCCTGACAATCAAAGTAAGACAACCTTTACATGCCCGTATGGAACTTACGCATATCGTAGAATGTCATTCGGGTTGTGTAATGCACCCGCATCATTCCAACAGTGCATGATGTCTATCTTTTCTGACATGATTGAAGAGATCATGGAAGTTTTCATGGACGACTTTTCAATCTATGGGAAAACCTTCAATCATTGTCTAGAAAATTTAGACAAGGTCTTAAAATGATGCAAGGAAAAGGAGCTGGTACTAAACTGGGAAAAGTGCCATTTTATGGTCCAAGAAGGCATCATCCTTGGGCATCTGGTGTTCGAATGAGGGATCAAGGTAGATAAAGCCAAAATAGAAGTTATAGAACAACTACCTCCCCCAGTGAACATAAAAGGGATCCATAGCTTCCTAGGGCATGCGGGTTCTATAGAAGATTCATCAAAGACTTTCCACAAATCTTTAGACCCCTCACTGCCCTGTTAGCTAAAGACGTACCCTTCAAGTTCATAGATGAGTGTTTACAAGCTTTTCTTACTCTTAAGAAAGCACTCATCTCGGCACCGATTATCTAGCCACCCGATTGGTCTCTTCCTTTTGAGATCATGTGTGATGCTGGCGACTATGCTGTTGGTGCGGTCCTTGGCCAAACCAAAGATAAAAAGCATCATGCCATAGCTTATGCTAGTAAGACGCTAATAGGAGCATAGCTTAACTATGCAACCACAGAAAAAAGCTCCTTGCAGTCGGTTTTGCTATAGATAAGTTTAGATCTTACTTAGTGGGAGCAAAGGTAGTTGTTTTTATTGATCATGCTGCTCTTAAATACCTGCTCACTAAGAAAGATGCCAAGTCTCGTTTGATTTAGAAATAAAAGATAAAGAGGGAGTAGAGATACTATTGTGGATCATCTATCGCGTATGCAAGTCACTAACATCCAGGAACTGCCGATCAATGACTTTCTACGCGACGACATGCTTCTGAAGGTGATGAACTCCACCCCATGGTATGCAAACATTGTGAATTACATGGTTACAGGTTATGTACCGCCTGTGGAAAACATGAAGAAGTTGGAAGTCAAAAGTCGACGTCACCTTTGGGATGACCCATACCTATATCGGGTATGTTCAGATGGCCTATTAAGGAGATGCGTACCGACGGCAGAAGGGCAACAAATCATAGAAAAATGCCATTCGTCACCATACAGAGGTCATTATGGAGTGTTTCGCACACAAGCCAAGATTTTTGGCAGTGCGGATTCTTCTAGCCTACGATGTATGCGGACACCAAGGAGTTTGTCCGAAGGTGTCGAAAGTGCCAGTATCAAGGAAACATTACAGCACGCAATGCGATGCCCCTCCACTACAACCTTCAAATAGAAATATTTGATGTGTGGGCATCGACTTCATGGGGCCGTTCCAAAAGTCCCAAGATTGCGAGTATATCCTTGTCGCCATCGACTACGTCTCCAAGTGGGTGGAAGCTATGCCATGCAGAGCAGTTGACTCCAAGCATGCCCAAAAAATGTTTCATGAGATCATCTTCCCTCGCTTTGGAACACCATGCATGGTGATAAGCGATGGAGGATCACACTTCATTGACAAAACATTCAGAGCATTCTTGAGGGAGCTTGGAGCCAAACACAACATAGCTACGCCATACCACCCACGGACAAGTGGCCAAGCAGAAACATCCAATAAACAAATCAAGAACATTTTGCAAAAAACGGCCAACGATATGGGAAAAGGTTAGAAAAACAAGCTACCTGATGCACTCTGGGCATACAGGACTGCCTACAAAACCCCTATCGGCATGTCACCATTCCAGTTGGTCTATGGAAAGACCTGTCACTTGCCATTAGAGCTTGAACACCGAGCCTACTGGGCAATTAAGACCTGGAATATGGACATCAAGCTAGCAGGTCGCAACTCGCAACCACCAGAAGCAACTTGCTGAGCTTGAAGAATGGCGTGAGAAGGTGTATCATAGTGCCAAGCTATATAAGAAAAGAACAAAAAGATGGCACGATAACCGGATCAAGCCCAAAGAGTTTTGGCAGGGCGATCAAGTCCTGCTCTTTAACTCCAAGGTAAAGCTATTCTGTGAAGGAAAGTTGCGAAGCAAATAGAAGGGACCATACACCGTCGTTGACACATCTTCTCACGGAGCAATCATCATCTAGGATGATGAAGTAACATCTTCAAAGTGAACGGTCAGCGACTTAAACTTTTCCTTCTGCCTTCTCATTTATCTGAAATTAACAAAGAAATAAATAAAATAGATTTATATCTTGAAAAAAAATTTCAAAAATCTATTTTATCTAAAAATAAAATTTGACCAATAATTCTTTTCTCTTTATTTATATTTATTTATTTCGGATGGTTAAACAAAATATTTTTAAAACAAAATATCTATATTTTCAAAATATATATATTACAAAATCTTCATATCTTTGATTTAATCTCCTTATTTGAGAATGTATCATATGAGATAAGTCAATGTTTCGAATCGAGCCTGATCGAATCCCCACATATTTTCAACAATCACTGACACGATACAGCATCTTGGCCAAATTTGGGAGGCAACCGAGCTCCAGGTCGGGCGCGTGCCAGGGCTGGGTCACACGCCCCTGTCCTGTCTTCATTCGCGCCCAATTTTTGCCCCTGTGATCACTGAATCATGCTGATGCTGTTCATATCGTGCATTGATCTCGATTCGATTCGTGCGAAGCAAAGGAGACCTCTCCATCCCTATATAAACCCCCTCTCCTCTCCTTCTCTCATTCACAATTCTTAGCTCAGTTCTTCTTATTCCTCTTCTCCATCTCATACCAGCAAAAGCTCAATCATGACTCCTACACCCACCAATGCTCCATTCTGTAGAGAGAAAGCTCTTTCTTTTGCCCACAACTACCTAGCAAAGAAAGACATGCCCATGCCCATGCTCACCATTGAAGCACCACCCAAGGCGCAGGGAGAAGGTAGTAAGAAGGCTGTCCCAATAGACAGCCACCCTAGCAAGCGTTCTAGGCCATCTCCCTCAAAATCCTCATCTTTCAAGGCACCAAGTTTCCCCTACACCGTCGATGTGGGCGATCTTCCAGAAGGAGGGAGAGGAAAGAGGCTCGTCTATAAGGACAGTCGTCCTGTCCCGTGCATCCCTCGCTTGATCTATGACCCTCCTATTCAAGGGCAACCTGAGGGGTTCTTTGATGAACCACCTAAGCCAAAGGGTCCAACAAGGGAAGGGCTGAACAAGAAAATCAAGGGGCTCTCGGGTTACATCAGGTTCCTTAGGAATAGAATTGCTGAGTTCTCTACCGCAGAGGTTCAGCTCCAGGCAGAGATTGATGCCTTTCATCTTGAGATGTTTGAAGAGCTAGAGGCAGGGCTAACTCTGCACGCGTAGCATATGTGCTCAAGTAGAGGCGCTGACCCCCATCTACTAATAATTAGGCGCACATACAATTTGTTTTCAGCACGCACTTTATTTCCTTTCGCATTTTAATTACTTCAATTGTGCGCCTATTGTATCCAAAAAGTTTTGGATTCATATATATATATTTGGATTATGCATCTTGTGTCTCCACTTGTTTTTGTTATTTTATCGCTGCACAAAAAGATCAAAAAGATAGGAACAAAAACAAGTGTGGGGGAGACGACAAGCGGAATGAGCAAACACGCACCAACGGTATATCGTTTCGGTTTGCACATTTCTTTGAAAGTATCAAGGTTTGCTGTCTTAAATAAACATGTTTATATACTAAAACTTTGATGCTCCACTCCTAATTCCACCAATTGAAAAATAACGTGCATACTTTTTATTCCTTGCTAAAATTCCTAATATGCTGTGAACAACGTTTAGTAGGGACGCCATTTCTATCTAAGCTATTGATGGATGTGAGATGGTGGGATGATATGAAACTTGCTCTTTTCTTGCAATATGACTTGGGATTTATTTATAAAAATTTTAAAATAAATAGCATGCTCCTCTATGACAAATAAAATTCCTACCAGAGCCTCATACATATATACATTTCAACCTATAGCTGCTTACTCTTGTGTTGAGTTGTGTCAGGCTCTAAGATCTATGTGAGAGAAGTGTCATAGCTCCATGATCGAATGCCACTCACACCCGCCAAAAATATTGCCAACTCTCACCCTGAGATGTTGTGCACAACATGCATTTCCTCCATCCACTCAAAAATATCGCCAATTCTTACCTGAGAATTGCTCATTTTTCCATCGAAATAAAAAGCTCCGCCAAATATTTGGTCATGATCCTTTCTCTTCAAATTCCTAAAATAAATCATGGGCACTAGAATAAAGAAGAGTTCAGTTTCTTTCCATGCCACATTGGTATGTGACAAAAAAAACATACCGAGGAGGTATGAAAGAGAAAAGAAAGAAAAGAAAAAGGAATAAACTTTTTGAAGAGGCCCATGATTTCCAAATAAAAAGAGAAGGGACATGACTAGTGTTGGCGGTCCTTAGAGCCTATTTTCTACCATCAATATGTTACTAAAATAAATAGTAGATAGAGCTTTAAGCTAACATTTTCATAAGTTTTGGTGTCTACTTGACTTGCAGGTGTGACATGTGGAAATGCACAAAAGCCATAAAGAAAGCGCATTCCAGAATTCGTATTCAGAAAAGGCACAAAGAAGAAGAGAAGCCCATCTTCATTAGCATTATGGGCTCATTCATAACAACAGAAGAAGTCCAGGCCCAGAGACGAACCGACCACGCGAAGGAGATGGCCAAACGGACCCACCAGGGGGCGGCCGGTCCCAGGGGCGGTCGGTCCCCTAGTGGGGCCTCTCGGGCCCAGTCTTCTCAGGCGGTGCGTAGGACGGTTCCCTCAAGGCAGTTAGACCTGCTTCCATATTTGTTGGCACCCGAACCGTCCTAGTTGGACTATACAAGAAAGGGAGAGCTCCCCTCCAACACACACACCATCATTTGGAGCCATTTACCTCACCTCTCACTTGTATTCTTTAGATTAGTTTTAGTATTAGAGCAAGGCAAGAGCTAGCAATGAGAGCTAGTCTCCTTGGAAGAAGAAGAAGAAGGAACATCTCGGTATGAATACAATGCAGTTCTCTTCCAAGTTCAAGTTCTTATCTTATTTATATAGCAA